>JADGKA010000376.1:0-22930 GCA_027604605.1 Borealophlyctis nickersoniae
ATGAAGTGGACATCGAAGTCCATGGACTCGGCAAGTGCCAACGGTCATGTGGCGGTGCTCCAGTGGTGGAAGGATAGTGGGCTGGAGATGAAGTGGTCAGCAGCTGCGATGGACTACGCAAGCGCCAACGGTCATGTGGCCCTGCTCCAGTGGTGGAAGGATAGCGGGCTGCAGATGAAGTGGACATCGAAGTCCATGGACTCGGCAAGTGCCATCGGTCATGTGCCCGTGCTCCAGTGCTGGAAGGATAGCGGGCTGGTGATGAAGTGGTCAGCAGCTGCGATGGACTCGGCGAGTGAGAACGGTCATGTGGCAGTACTCCAGTGGTGGAAGGATAGTGGGTTGGATTTGCGGTGGGAGAAAGCTTTGTTTTGGGCAAAATGGAATATTCAAGTTGCGGTTCTCCAGTGGTGGGGGGAGAGTGGGTTGATTCTGTACGAGTCCTCGGATGAGGAATCTGAATGGGTAGACATTTATACGTACACGGGAACGTACATGGGAACACGCCCACACGTATGACCGCGCCCCCGTCCTGGGCCGCGACTTCAAACCCTGTCCATACTGCAACCGCTCGCGCCCGCGGAGGCTACGGCGTATACTTTGGTCCCAACTGCCAATACAACGTCTCAAAGCGCTTGCAAGGTCCAGCAACCAACCAACGAGCCGAACTCGCAGCCGTAATCGCAGCCATCAATGTCGGTTTGACGGAAGAGGAATTTCAGCGCAGCTACAACAGCGGTTGTATATGCTTGAAGTTGCTGACGGATAGCGCATACGTCGTGAACGGCATGAAGTCCTGGCTCGATAAATGGAAGGATAATGGGTGGAGAAACTCGAGGGGCGGGCGTGGCGAATCGGGATTTGTGGGAAAAGTTGGACGAATTCGTGGGACGACATGGGTGTGTCCGGTTTTACCACATCCCTCGGGAGTTGAATACCGAAGTGGATCGGTTGGCGAGGCTCGGAGTCGCCAAGTCCGATGATCTCTTTCCTGATACCGATGAGGAGGTGGTACATCACACGGGAATGGCCATAGTCGATGATAGCTATTATGATAGTGATGAGGAACTACGTTCCATATTCGCTGAAACCCTTCGGATGTAGTCTATGTATGTATTTATGTCGGGGTGGTGCAAAGAGTGAAGCGGGCATCTGCATCACCAATGTCGCTGCACAATTTCAAATATAATTTTTTCCTGTTTCCACATTGCATGCACAACAACAAACAGTATGGGAAAAGCGACAATGTTATTCTCCACATTGTTGACTGAGGGGAAAAGTAGTCTAAGAGAGTACAAAAGAAAAGAAACGGTAATAGTTCTGCTCGTTCTGACGCGTCTCATCAGGGTGGCCAGCACAATTCGCAAGCCACGCTTCCCGCAGTGCAATTCGACGTGCTATGAATTCGAAAGTTTCCTGCACATCGATTCCCGCAAGGATCCCTCACTCCCAGTCTCACGTCTCATACCGAGTAAAGTCGTAGTAAAACAAAATGCGGATAGCGGGTGTTGAGCCCTTTCTGGAGGAGGTCGAGGTTGATGCTCTCTCAGAGGGCGACGAAGTGCTGGCTTTCGGCCTTGACGACGACGACTTTCCAACTCACACTTCCGACCTCCAACGCGCCATCGAGATGGCAATTCTCCCTCACTACGTTCCTTACAAATATCATCAACCCCCTGAGCCTCTATCAAAGTAAACGCTCTTGCATTGGTTGCGTAGCTGGTCAGTTTGCGTATGCCTTAACGGACCATGTTTGTGCACAAGGTTACAGCTATTCCGAAACGCCCACGTCCGCTACGTCCTGAGCGGGATGGAACAAGGCGGGCGGTTTGTCTCGCTTGATGCCAGTAAACCGTGGATGGTGTATTGGCTTCTCCAGTCGCTGGATCTCTTGGGTGCGGATTTGCCGCAGAGTTTGAGGGACAGGTAAGAACATCAAATAGATTTTGTAAACAAAATAGCATAGTCCGTCTGATTGAGAAGTCGATGTAATCATTTACAAGAGCAATACATACTCTTCGGACGTGCCAACATGAAACAGGAGGGTTCGGCGGAGGACCGGGCCAGTTATCGCATCTCGCCGCAACGTATGCTGCTGTCAATGCTCTGGCAATCATTGGAACAGAGGAAGCGTATGACGTCGTCGACAGGTGAAGATCTACGACATACAAAGTGTCCCAAGTCCATATCGAGATGGAAAACACTCAAACTGCTGCGTCACTTGCAGAGCCGCCATGTTGTCTTACCTCAAGAAAATGAAAATGCCCGATGGGTCATTTGTGATGCACGAAGGGGGGGAAACAGATGTCCGGTGAGGCTGGGCCCACCATAACTTCGCCAAATGAAACCTTCATTAAAGCAACAACTAGAGGCACATACTGTGCCATGAACGTCTGCAAACTTCTCAACATCATCGACCCAATCTTGGTCGACAACGCCGCGGAATTCATTGTGCGTTGTCAGAGTTACGAGGGTGGCATTTCCGGTTGCCCCGGCGCGGAAGCACATGGCGGGTACACGTTCTGCGCGTTGGCGGCTATGGAGATGTTGAAGAAGTCGAGCTTGCTGGATTTGGACTCTCTAACGGTTCGTCCAATTTTTTTGCTGCTGGATTTGCGTTTTGCTCTTGCAGTCAAGAGGTTCTGAACTTGGCAGCGGCCATTTTCAAGAGTTGGCTTGTACACCGTCAAATGGCTTTTGAAGGTGGATTTTCAGGCCGCACAAACAAGTTGGTGGATGGGTGCTATTCCTTTTGGCAAGGTTCCAGCGTCCAGCTGCTTGAAGTGGCGTTGGCGCGGACGAGGAGACCAGGTGAGGCCACTCAGCGCAAATTTGGAAAATAAATGGTTGACCTAATGTCCTACTCCACCTCTGAAGGGTTGCAGGAACGTGTAGAAATATTTAACCGCGGTAAGTCTTTCACTTCACAGGGATCCCGCACTTCCCAGCTGGTCTCGTAATATGGGTCTTCCGTTCAGAGAGTCTGCAAGAGTACATCCTGACCTGCTGCCAATACGATCTGGGGGGATTACGGGACAAACCCACCACGTATGCAAACTTTCCGTTCACATCTATGTTTCCCGGCTCGTTAATTAAAATCATTGTCTGCTCACAGTTCACGAGACTTTTACCATACATGTTATACTCTCAGCGGCCTCTCAGTCGCGCAGCATCGATGTGTGTGGAATAGCGAGGAAGGAGAGATCAAAGTTTTGGATGATGGGGTGGTGGTTGTTGGGGACAAAGGAAATCTGCTGGTAAACATCGAGCTGACCATTCTTTTGCGGTCATGTAAACCCAACGTCTCAAACTTCTTGTTCCGGATTTGTTTCCGTCAGCTCGCCACCCATCCTGTACATAACATTCGTCCAATCCGCGTGGCAGGTATTCGATCGTATTTTGTCTGAAAACTTTGGCGATGTCCCGCTGTCTCTGAGATAAACAAGCATGCATGCAAACCCCTTTCATTACCACCGAATGCACATTTTTCATGACAATAAATTTTGGCCAGTTTCCTATTTTGCAATTGTTCATCCTTGTTTCTTGGGTTGAGGAAAAAAGTAAAACAAACCATTTACAAAAAAGTACAGTTCCGCGCGAAAAGTGCTCAATTTACTTTCAATCTAAAGTCGGGAGTCCCAATGCGGGTGCGATAAGGGAGGACACGGCGGAAGGATTTCCCCCGGACCCGGTATGTTGCAAGTACGACGACAAATCGAAGGATATTGTCACGATGCCAATGATGATTTCGAATGCTGTGTCGGTCATTTCAGTTTTGGGAAAAATCTCGGTCAACTCGGATTGCACTATACCGATTAATATGATAACGATCCACTCTAATTGTTCGCCATGCGAACTTGTCAGGTGCTCTTTGAGCATGTCCAGCAAATCAGATATGACGGATACCCTTTGATTTATCAGGTCCACACTGTAGTATTGCACGGGCGTTGGTAAATTAACCGGTGCTGAGTGCCAAATCTAGAGCGCAGGACCTTACCGTTGAGATATCTCCAAATATCCACGGATAGCCATGTACAAGGGTTCGAGGGCCGGTTCACTCCTACGTTCAATGACCAATGCAATAAGCATCGAGAACACCAGGCCATTTCTCACAAGCGTTAACTCACCAAAATATCTCCGGGATGTCTGAAAACATGAGAGCGAAAATTTATTGGTGGAGGCCGCAGAAAATTACCAAGAAGAGACAAGCCTTACCCAACACATTTGACACCAGATTGACATTGATTCGCATGATAAAGAGCTGGCCAATTTTCTTATTTATTGCCTTCCTATTCAAACAGGAGTAGAAGAACGACGGCGGAAGGGTTTAATCTAGTAGCCAGACCAGGTGATCTTCAGTCCCTCACATGCCCAATTACCTGGACATGTGAATCTTGCCAGTTGCAGCCATGATCTGAGGTATGTGCTTCGTACTCTCAATCGTGGTTTCAATCAGCCCTTCAAAAAGCGCCAATTTGACGGACTGGGCGATGGCGTGCGAGATGGTGAGCTTGATCATGTAATTTGCAGGATTTTTCAGGGTAATGATGTCGTTGTAAATACGGGGCTGGTAATGAGCTAGGAATGACATGAACGTGAACAACGTGATCTACGTAAGTAGCAAACGCAGGTCTTCCTACTGTTATAATGGAAATGAAAATTTTCCACTTCAACGTCATCTTGAGCTATTTAAAGGCCCCAGTCGCATTGAGTTGGAATCCTCAGCAGCACCATCGTTCTACAGAAGCCCAAATACTCACCCAGCTTTTCTTCTTCGAACAACGTGAGCTCCTTCAAAATGCCTTGCTCTTCGACTTCCGTCAAACCCCACATGACGACCACGCCGTAGTCGAAAAACAAACATTCCCCAACCGGCGCTATGCGTTTTGCCAGACTCTGATGAGATATAGTGCTGGACAAAGTCCGTCCTGCCGCGTCCACGTTTTGTTCAAAAAACGCCGCATGATCTTCGAGCGAGTTGTCCCGAGAATTACTTGGGTCTCGGGGAACAGACCCATGCCAATCAATCAAATCGGCGAAGTCTGGAGGCGTCTCATGGCCATTCACGTTGATGGGTGTTGGGTACGCGGTATATGGTGTGTAAATCACTGCAAAACCCGTTAGCATCCGCAGTGAGATCAAATTGAGCCCTTCACCAAATGGTGTACCTTCGTCAAATTTCTTTGGGGCGGTACTATTTCTGGCCGAGCGAGCTGTCAGCCAGTCATATAAAGCATCCATCTTGTAGGAGCTGAAACAGGCCAAGGAATGAAACACCTTGAGTTCACCTCGACGACCAGGTTTGAAAATACCTTCAAGCTTTACCCGCGCCCTACTTTGCCGTACAGTAAGCCGTGACTCTCGGTAACCAGCTCTTCTCCAACTTGCTCATCCACTGCTCCTGTCTGGTCTTGGCGGTGACGTGGGGAAGCTGAAGGGTTTTATCAGGCAACGTATCCAACGTCGCCACATCCTCAATGTCCGGCTTGACCGCATCCTCCGGGAAGAGTGTGAGCTTTTGGGATGTTTTTGTTGTCCTGCCGGGTAACAAGTCAAAACCTTCTCGTCTTTCGGCACCTGAAGCCATCCCTCCCAGAAAGGGCATCATAGCGACGGCCAACAACTTACCGTTTCGGGGCTCTTGGTTGTTCCGATTTACCAGCTCTCAGCGGAGTCTGCTGGCTCACGTTTGCTTGTGTTGGGCCAGTTGTTTGCGAAAGCCCGTTCAGAATTGACGGTGCTTGACTAGCGGAGGGTGGATTTTGGGCAACTGAAGTTGGAAGTAGAGGAGCATTCTCATCGTCCCTTCCGGACGGGATCCTCTGCGGTTTTCTGCTCATGATACTTCTGTTGTGCGGTACAATTTACTATGATTTTCCTCTCGGCGTTGTTTCGAGTTAGATCGCGACGTGCAAAAGATGGGAACCTGAGAAGCTGGGATTCAAGCAGCTGACGCAATGAGACAAACTAATGATGTCACGTGGAACGTTGGGTTTCGCGCGAGCAGCCCTTGGAGGTCCAAATGCCAAGATCATTCATACCAGCGCAATCAGATTATCATCTAAAGAGTTCGAAAATAATGGTCTATTGAGAAGCATCTCACCTGCTGACTGTCCCAACAATTTATTGTCTACCATCTGGAATTCCCATCCTCCCTCACACACCCAATGGCCGATTCAGCGTTGCCAGCAGCAGACTCGGGAGTTCGTCTGGAAAAGGGCGGTTCCCAACAGGACCTACTATCCACCGACACCCTTGAGGGTCGCAGCTTTGAGGGTTCGTGTCGACGTCGCCTAGTTTTCACTGGCGCGCAGGTTGAGAGGGGAAGCCCGCAGCGTTCAATGTCCCAGGTCTCGCATAATTGCTGCGAAGACCTAACGCACTAAAGTTTCCTTTTCATGATGGCGTTTCAGATCTACGTAAAGATCCCAAATATAAGCGCTACGTACAATCAATCGACAAAACGTTGCAATCCTTTGATGCTGTTAACGAATGGGCGGATGTTATCGGCTTCCTCACGCGATTGGCCAAAGTGGGTTCTAGTACACAACCCAACTTCTGAACAGCTAGCAGAAAATTCATCTGCGAATGAAATACACAGATATTTCAAGCACATCCGCAATACTCAATTGTACCTCGCAAATTGGTGGTATCCAAACGCTTAGCACAATGCTTAAATCCTGCCCTCCCCGCTGGCGTCCACCAAAAGACCTTGGAGGTGTATGGACTAATCTTTGAAGCTGCTGGGGTCTGTGAGCGCTGCGTACAGTTGCGAAAATGCCTCAATGATCCGTCCAGCCTGACATATTTGCAAATGTGCAGAGCGCTCAACTTGCGGAAGACTTACCACTATGGTCATATGGCCTTTTCCCGCTCCTACAGAATGCAGCCACATCTGTGAAGGTGAGACGCGAGTAATGCAGTTTTCACCTTCCCAACTTCAGCTTTAGCTGATATTTGGTGTATTTCGACATTTCCTGTCAGCCTCTGGTGCTGGCCCTTTACGAAAAGCATTATTTACCGCTAGGCATTCGCCTGAAGCCGTGCTTGAAAGGACTCATTCTTGCCCTGCTCCCCACAATCGAGGAAGAAAATAACGAGTTTTTTGAAAGAGTAGTTGGAATGCTTGACAATCTTTCCGAAGCTGTGGGGCAAGGATACTTCTTCCATTGCATGTGGCTGGCTTTAATTGGTGCACCCCATTTGAGATTGGCGGGTTTAAATTATCTATTGCGGAGGATGCCGAAGGTTTCGTCCAAAGAAGGTCTGCATTCAGTGATATGTCATTGAATTCAATGTAGCTGTCCATTTGAACACTTCGACATTGTGGCCGAAATCACGCTCCAGATGTCGCCGTAGTGCTCGGAAACGAAACTGGACTATTAGCCCGAGCCCTCTCGGCCGCATTATTGGACAAAGTTCTACTGGTGCAACGGGGAGCGTTAGAATTGCTCGTAGTGCACTTTCCTTTGGACCAACGGTTGGTTGGCAACTTATTTCAATGATGCATTATCCTCTGAGCAACAGCCCTAATTACGAGACAGATTTTTCAAGGACGATGATTTGGAACTCATGGTCCGCTCGGCTGTATGTGTTGTACTGCGAAGAGATATGTCGTTGAATCGCCGCTTGTACTCGTGGTTGCTTGGTAATTGCTGACATGTTCCAGATTGGACAGGCCTTGATATTTATATTTTTTGCTGTAACTTTCTCAGGTGGATCGGAAGGAAATATGATGGCTCCGGCTAATCGAGAGGTCTTGGTTGCGGCTCTGCGGGTACGCTAGGTCGCCTTTCACCTTTTCTCAGTCCCTTTGCTAACTTCAAAAGTATCGCAGACGATGTTTTTCGCGCCGAATACGGAATTATCTGAATTAACCAAACCGTACAAGGTCCTGATATCTCTCATGGATAGACAGGAAATAGGCCAAGCTGCTCTCGATCAGATCTTTATCGACATTCTGTGGTCCTTACGGGAGCAGTACGAACAGTCGATGGCGAATCAATCGGAGGTATGAGCAGACCGTCATCAAATGTTGTTGGTTTCTTGCACTAGAATGTTTAATGGTTTGCGGCAGTTATTGGCAACGGCAAACATGTTTTTCGACATGATTGATCCAGTTTTGATCTGGAAACAGTTGTATCATGTTGTGCGGAATAACGATGTGGAAACGTGCGCGGAAACAACGGTGGGACGCCGTTTTGGAAAAGTCTGTACGCTCGCACGGGAAATATCTCACGCGTGTCCATTCTAGGCGTACAAACTGATCAGTTTCGCGCTCACCCGCACTAAATGGAGCGACGAAGAAACACGTCGTGTGCATGTGCCGTTTTTATTTCGAACGCTGATGGCGCAACTTTCTGCAGTGCACACACCGACCCCATCATTTTTCGCCCGCTTGCCAGTATTTCTGCAATTATGTGCCGACCTGCTGAATCTCATTCCCGATGAGGCTGCGTTGACCACATGGCGGCTGTCGGATTTCGGGGGTGGCGGCGGTGAGAAATCGTTGAAAATCGATACTGGACGGTCGATGTCACCCTCGCCGCAAGAGTTGGATTTAGGGTCTCGGATAGAAGAATTTTATGGACCGGAGGACACGGATGGCGTCGGAGTCGTCGATGACCCGTTTCAGAAGTGCATGGATTTCGCGGTTGGCAAAGAGGTTGTTGAAGACGCGTTCGGGCATTTGAGAGCGGCTTTGGAGTTTGTTGTGAGAACTGGAGTTCTTGAGGGAAAGGCGATGGAAGAAGGTGTTGACAAGCGGGATTTGTATGCAACATTGGATTTGATGTGTGGAATGACTGGAAAGTTGGCGGCCCTTGTGGATCCATTGAGGAGGGAGGCGAAGTTTGCAGAGGGTGTTCTTCGAGAGGTCTCTGCGGAACCAGAGTGGGTCAGAGTGATTATGGATGGGTGCTGCAAGGTGAGCCTCTGACAACGGTTTCGGCTGGATTGCGGTCTTTTCAGCGTCGGACAAATCTAAATTAAAATCAGACCGACATGTTTGGCATCACGAATGTCATGCTAAGCTGCTTGCTTGATCTCCTATCGAGTCCACGATATCCGATTCCTGTTCCATCCTGCTTCAGTGATTTTGTGAAGAACGTTATCGCAAAGGTGCGGCTCGCAACTCGTGTTCTTTCATTCACTCGAAATTTACCTAATACACGATGCATTAGCTCTGGGATAATTTGTCTCCTGATCAACTCGGATACCACACTCGGACCACGCACCTCATTTGGCGGATGGCAGATGTCTCATCACCATATCTCGTCGAAAACATTATCGCTGGATATATTGCCGGCTGTGACGGGGAGACACGTGTGAGACAGTTTGAGAAGTTTGGGGCATTCTGGAGACTCTCCGGTATGGGCTTAATCATTCAAAGAGCGGTTGCTACGAGGTAGCTAATTTCTCAGTTAATTTGAACTAGAGGAGGGGGATCGACCGACGAATGTGGTTTTTTCTCGGCCGCTTTTCCTAGTTTTGGATGCTCTGAAGAGCAATGATCCTGCATTGAGGCGCGGAGGAGAGACTTGGTTCCGGTCTTACATCAAGTCCTACATCAAGTAAATGTGCTTGGAAGAGCAAACAAGAGGAAACTCCGAACGTGGGCCTTAACATTTTCAACGCTTGAAATGCAGACTTCTCACCCCGCTCCTATCGGTTTTGCTTCACGATAACATTCGTCGGACATCTTCTGTCGTCCGCGTAAGCGGCGAAGAAATTCCTGTTCTGTATTACGCGTCGCCGTTTAATGCTGCGCAAGTTGACTACGCCTTCTCCACGCTGACGGAAGTCCTGCGAATGGGAGATCGTGGATTTTTGAGAAGTGTATGGGTGTGCGGTGTTGATGATGATGGCATTGTGAAGAGGTGTGGATGGAGCGATGATGGTAAAGTCTTACTTTTAGTGCTGTGACATCATTAAGACTCTTGGCGATCCTGACTTCACTCATTTTTGGGCCTTCAGAGTATGGAGTCCACGCAACCAGAATGACGTACGCGGAACTTTTGATTATGTTGAGTATAAGGTAACAAAAGCGCGGTTTTCCGGTACCAGCAAGGCGCAGCGTTTACTGAAAGTGAAATGGTGCAGATACCTACAGAGCGAACCGCTCCCAACGAAATCATCCATTGTCTCTCCGCACCTCCTGGACTCAATTCAAACCCGTGCATCTGACTTTCTTCACCTCCTCCTGTTACGCACCGAATCCATGAACTTCCAGCTCCTCCTTACTTTACAATCGGTAGTCATACGGAAGTTACTCTTCTGTATTTTCTCGGCGCGGCTAGATTTACAACCGCGTTTATTGCAAGTTCTGCATGCTGTCGCTGGAGTAGCCGGGGGTGGGCCTGGTGGAAGGCGTATCAAGGAGGTCAGTGTACTAAAGAAGGGCGACGTGAATGTCTCCGTGGCTATGGGGATGGAGCAAGTGGGCAAGGATGAAGGAATAAAAGAGAGGGAATTTCCTTTACTGAGAACGATCGGTGAGTCATTTCTGGACTTTGCTTTTATGGAATGGAGCACTCGATTATTAATTTTGGGTGTCCCTTATGTGCGCAGGGTCATCGCCGCTGTTTGTTCGTACAACCCTCGAAGCGCTCTCCATGCGCACGAACCGCCCCATCCTGCAACATTGGATTGATTTTATTCTGTCTTCTCTTCCACACCTACGAGCATCTTTCAACCGCGTTATTGTTCCGATCATGCGCTGCCTCTGCGACGAATTGACAAAGTATCGTGCTCAAATGTCGCGGTATATTCGGGCTTTCCCAACCAGCACCCCGGTAAACGGATCCAGAATCGTCCATGATGAAGCACAGACAGATTTGGAAGCCGTAACCCTATTACACGGGCTTGAGCAAATGATTTCGTTTTGCTTGGCCGACAACCGGGATGGCGCGGTGACATCTCCGACGGATGCTAACCACGCGAGCAGTTTGCGGGTTATAACAGACTACGTCAGTAGTGTGTTCATGGGAGACGGAGGGTCTGGCGATCCGGAGTCCACACAACGCAAAGTGCGGGAAGCCGTGTTAGGGATGATGCACAGTATATTTAGGGGGTTGCAGGAGCTGTACGGGGTTTTCGCGGTGGGTGATCCACTTGGTGAGAGCGAGGACCGCCTGTTGGCGGGAATGGCAGGTGGCGGATCATTAGCCTTTATCGGAGAAAGAATACGGCACCGCATTCGCAGGGTTGTAGAAGTCGTCTGTCGGTGGCACTTGCCAGATGCCATAGAATGTTTGGTTGAGGTATGGTTCGCGGAAAATGGCGGAACTGTGGCTGAAGAGGTAGGGTACCCCCTTTGGACGTTCAGTTTACGTCTTCGCAAACTCATCTGCGCCTTAGGAAAACGCGAAGTACAATCATGTTTCCGTCACCATCATGCACTCTGTCGCATCCTGCACACCACGAGTTGTGATTGCTACTTTAATTGACGGCCTTAAAAGTCGTGCAGGATACAATTTAGCTACAACGCCGGCTCACAAAGAGAAACTAAAAAGAAGCACCGTTCGTTCTCCAACACTGTAAGTTGCTAGACCACTTCTGTCGAGTGTCAGGTAGGGATTGATCATGACCCTTGCAGGCCCGACGTCTCCCTGTTGATTTTCCTTGAAAAGTACTGTTTACTATGGGCTGGTTCCGGTGCACTGGAAGAGACGTGGCCCAACGTCAGTGGCTACGTCAAGGAATCGTTTGTACAGGCCTCAGCATATAAATATTTGTATCCGTACATGCTGAAGTACGTCTCATTGTCGTGGTTCCTTTGCGGTACCTTTCGAAGCGAATTTCGAATTTTGACACAGCGACTTTGCAGACTGTTGACGGTGTACTTTGAAAAGCTCTCGGGAATGTCAACCTTCGATGATAAGCGGGTTCGAAAGGACGCAGAAGTGAGTCTTTCCGCTGGAACTATGATCGCTGTTATGTCCTAAACGGCTTCTGCGTCCTCCTCTTTGTAGGAAACCTACCAAAAAGTATGTGATTACTGCATCCTGATTGGCGGCCGCGCCTTCGACAAAGGCTTATGGGGTGGCCGCACTGTGGTTATGGGAGACTCTGACGGAGGAACCGCGGGTATGGTCAATTGCTTGCTCTCTTGTTCGCAGCCCTAGTACACAGTGATTGAAATGTCTGAATTTGCACAGATGACAACGGAAGTGTTGATGCTCTAACTGCCGCAGCCTTGCCTGAAATTGCCGGAAATTTGAAGCGACCCTCGAAGATGAGCGAAGATGCCATCTTGCAAGAGGTCCGTTTCGAATGTGTGCTATGTCTTTTCCCGAAGTCTGTGAATTGCTGACATCTCTGCGCATAGCTCATAACTTACCTTGGAAGTACGGTCATCCCGAGTTTCAGAAAAGTTTTGCAGGATCAGGACCGTGGTTTAGCCCTTATGACGAATATTGTGTATTACATTGTGGGACCTACTTTCAAGAATCGACAACAGTGAGATAGCGTTGTGATAAGCTGCCTTTGCAAGGTTGATTTCACGCTAACCCATCGGCTGTATCACTTTCACAGCGGCAAAATCCTTCTCACCCCAATCCTGGAGCTTGTCTGCGCTATGAGCAAGATACCCTACGGATTCAAAGCATGGCGCAAGGAAGCTTGGGAGGCCTTCCAGGACCCGCGATTTTTCCAGATGGGACTCTCGGCTTCCAAAAAATGGCGAGTTATCCTTCAATCCATCATGGTTTCCGATAAGGACCGGTTTGGCGAACTTCTCGGGAGAGCATCAGCAGCGCCTTCCTCTACCTTGTTTGTATCCAGAGATCAGGAGGCGCTAAACAGGGCGTATGCGTTGCGAAGGGTTTCATTCGCGATTTGGTGTGGGCCAATGGACCAGTATGTTCCCCAAATGCCCCAAATTCAAGAGAAATTGGTGGACGTTTTGAAGCAAACGAGTGGCGTGATGCACGTTGAGGTAAAGGTCACACAACCCACCGTGATTCAATCCCACTGCGAGGTGCTGACTGTGTCATTCGGTGCAGGCGTACATCTGCCTTCGAGTCTTGTTGTGCAGAATGTCAACGAAACATCTTTCTAACATTTGGCCCACGGTGTTAACGGAACTCGTAAGTGAATACTTCTTGTGCTGCTCATTCTAAAATTGCGAGCTCACCACCATGGTCGCAGATTCGTTTATTCGGCCTCTACTTGCGAGGACAAGACGCCGAACGCGACGAAGACTTGGTCGTATTCTTTGCGGCATGTAAATTCCTTGATTTGTTGCTCGTGCTTGGTATTGAGGAGTTCCAGTGGTAGGTTTTTGCTGACAAGGCTGGGTAGTGGTCGTTGAGAAGAGCTAATGGACCTATTATTCAGGCACCAATGGATATTCATCACGGAGACGGTTGAACTATTACAAGATATCGTCTCAGGCACGGTTAAGCCGGTCTCGTTGATTGACAAGCTCCATAACAGGTGGGGTGGGGCTCCAGCAGTGGAAAGCCTGGCAGCCTACAACACATCCGACTCGTCTATTGTGGATGAAACTATACCCCCTGTCCCAGCCGCCCTGGGACCTGCACCGCCGCGTGGACAACATGAGCCACGTCTTCAGCATTCTCATCCCCATACCATAACAGGGTCTCCGCTTCGCCGACCACTACTCACCATGCGCTCAGTGCAAGATAAACGCCAACTACAGTCGTTTGTGAAAACAATTAGCGCATACATATACCAATCCACATATTCACGAGCCCGACCAGACATGGAGTTCATCGAAGGCATGATCGATTCTGATTTCTTGGATGTTGAAGACGCCGCTCTAGGAGCGTGGAACAGTGGGGCTGGCGGACCGGTGGGACGGGCGAGCAGTGATTCAATGTCAGGGCCTATTGGACGATCTGTTACGCCTCCGCCTTCCTTGCTGAAAGGAAGAGGCAAAGGAGCGTTGACACCCCCCACGGGATCGCGACGAGGACGCCGCGGGTCTATATCATCCGATCCTGGTTCGACCGCGAGTGAGGATGTAGTGCAGGCAGAGTTGCGGAGTCCGGTTGGTGAAGGAGGGAAAGGTTCTTGATAGCTGCGCCTGTTGTACACTAGAAATTGTGCTACATAGTAACTGGAGATTATGTCGAATATGTACTATTATTCATGCGAGTATTCGCAAAACACTTCCATTATTTGATACACACAACGGCACTCATGTCTTGAAGGTTCAATTCCCGTTCAAGCGAAGAGTTACAGGTCCAAACCCCCTTCACCGTCCTCATCTTCAACCTCGTCTAACTCCTCTTGCAGTTCCTTCTCCCAGTCACTCCCGTACACGTCGCTGGCGAACTCTTCGTCATCGAGGGTCGGCGAAGGCTGAAACCGGATATCAGGTTGTAGCGATCTCGGCGCAATGGACAAAGACAAATGTACACCAACCTCGAGTCCCGCCTCATCAGACGTAGGCAATCCAACAACAGCACGCAATTCCCTGGCGGTGACACCTGCTGACGACGACAACGTCGAAGGGGGTGGCGGAGGCGACGCGTTCGTGGATCGCGACACGGGCGGTGTCGAAGTACCGGACCTTGTGGGGTTCTCCGGCACGTCGGACTGTCCCGCGGCGACTAGACCCGCCTTCTTCTCAGCATTCGCTAAAGAAAAGGCATTTTGGTGGTGGTGTTTAAGGAGATGGACGCGGTAAAAGTAGTTGCGCCAGAATATCGGTTCTTTGATGCTGGTAGACGAGAAGCTCGTCTTCAGTGTGAATAGCAAAGGAAGACCGAAGCGAACAAACGATACCTTTTAGGGACAAGTTCGTATCGCAGTTTCTGCAGCTTTTCGTCAACTTTGAGAACCGCCTTTTGTGGTTGCCGTGAGATGGGCAGTTCATACCAAAATCTACGATATGACGAGAATCTCACCATTGCGCTGCTGTAGTAAGCGTTCATGTCAAAGGTGAAATCGGTCCCCTCAGGTGGGTCCATCAAAAAGTGACGTTTGTCCTGTTAGGGATGTCAGCGGGAGATGTCCGATTCATGCCAAGGACAAAGATGTCGGTAGACAGTCTCACCTCCGACAAGGCTACAATCTGCTGCTTCAGTTCCTCCACATTGTCACACCCCGCCCAAGGCTCAAACACTTGGTCTCCCACCGGCGCCGAAGCACCCTTTGCTGTCGCGTTGTTTGGAGCGTCAACGTGGCCATCGCCTACCTTCCCGCTACCACCCCCTGCTTCGGCTGCCTTGTTGGCAGCGTCTGGCGAGTCGAAAACTTTAAGTTTTTCCGCCAAAGCGGCTGGCACGACGTTTGATATGGCTCCGGTTAGGCCACCTAGACCTTTGGCCAAGGCCGGTGGAAGGGGTGGAAGCGGTGGAATCGTCAACCCCGCCGCAGGAGCGACCCCCGGTATTACTTTAACACCGAGCTCCTCGGGAGGTTCTTTAAAATCGCCATCCCTCTCCTTTTGTGCCTTCAGGGCAGCGGCATGTTGGGCGTCAAGCGAGGCGGCTGCTTCGTCGAGTTTGGTTTTGAGTTTTGTGGCGTACGATGCAAGGCTTGCGAACGCTGTTTGGCAAAAGGTATATTGGACATGAGACTCGTTTCTTTGTAACCTTATGCAGAAGTTATTGTACACGTACAAGAGGAGAACATGACGTTCCAAAGTAGATCGGGGTCTGAAGATGAGGGGTCGGACGCGTTTTGTGTGTTGGATATCGTGAGCTTTCCACCGGCCCCGCGCACAGAGGCAATCAAACTCAAAGATCGCGATAATGTACAAGACAGGGCTGCCAGTATACATGAAAGGGGGCAGATATGAACGACAGTACGACAATGCAAAGAATTCAAAAAAGCTTCGAAATTGGAGACGGGTTAGACCACTACTGCCTTCTGTCGGTTTTCGCGCGTCCACCATTTTCTAACAGGTCCTCTTAGTCCTTCTACGACTTTGTAATGGGACGAAGATGGGACCGCCTTGCACTGATCCTAGTGTTTAGCTTACTCGTACTTTATTACTATTATCCGCGGTCGGACGATGGCGGGGCTTCGGAAGCTCCCAATGTGAAGGTTACTGGACAAATAGGCGAGCCGTTAGGAGCCAACGCGACGCATGGGGAGTCGACGCCGTCAAGCCCTGCCTTGAACGACGGGAAAACAGAGAAACAAGGCGTTGGGGCAGGTGTAGGCGAAAATGGGGGTGAAGTTGGAAAAGGCGGGGGGACACAGGAAATGCCGAAGGTGGTCAATCAAGGAAAACCACCGCCGTCCGGGCGGGAGAAAACAGGGCCACCAAAGCAAGGCGAGAAGGTGCATGGAGCTGGGGCTGGCGCAGGCGCTTCAAAACGGCTCACAGATAAGGAAAAGAAGGCACGGATCGTTGATGCCTTCCGCCATGCATGGAAGGGCTATGAGGATCATGCATGGGGATATGACGAGCTCCATCCCATATCCAAACGTGGCTCCAACTGGTTTGGGTTGGGACTCACCATCGTCGACTCTCTCGATACCGCCTGGATCATGGGACAAACTGACATTTTCGAGAAAGCCAAGAAATGGATATTAACCGAAATGAAGTTTGACCACGATGGCGACTCGAATGTGTTCGAGTTGACGATACGTGTTCTGGGAGGCTTGCTTTCAGCTTATCATCTTTCCGGTGAAACTGATAAGGCTCTGCTTGCGAAAGCGGTGGAACTTGCGGATATTCTACTCTTGGCTTTCGAAACCGAATCAAAAATCCCAGTCGCATCTGTCAACTTTAAATCCAGAAACGCGGTAGTCTCGCATTTCACGGATGGTGTTAGCAGCGTATCCGAAGTCGCAACGCTGCAGATGGAGTTCAAGTATCTGACGCAGCTAACGGGCAAGGAAGTGTACTGGAATAAGGTCCAGAAAGTATCGAAAATTCTTGGTGGATTACCCAAAACCGACGGTCTTGTTCCAATCTTTATCACGGTCGACACGGGACAATTCGCGGGCAATGAGATTCGTTTAGGTTCAAGAGGAGATTCATATTACGGTGAGTTCTACTACATCACTCTTTTTGTACACCCCATCTTCATCCCAGTGTCTGACGCTCCGCGCCGCAACAGAATATCTCGCCAAGCAATGGATGTTGACAAATTACACGGAGCCGGCTTTCCAAAAGTATTACAACGAGGCAGTGGACGGTGTCAGAAAACACCTCTTAGCCATGTCCACCCCCAACGATTTGTTTTTCGTGGGAGAGTTGCAAAATGGCGCTTTCCATCCCAAAATGGACCACCTAGTGTGTTTCCTCCCAGGGACCCTGGCGGTAGCCGCAACGGGCGGAAAACGCGTAACCCGCGCGGATCGAGAGAAGATGGATTTGCGGAGCCGGATGGACTTGGAACTCGCCGAAGAGCTGGCGCAGAGTTGCTATGAGATGTACCGTCAAACACCCACGGGTTTGGCATCCGAAATTGTGAAATGGCACACAAAGAAGGGCACTGAGAAATTAGAGACGTTGCCCGTGGGAGAAGGAACAGAGTCCTTGACGCACGCGGTTTTCAAAATCCACAAGGCGGGTGTGGCGGGAGTAGGAGCGGGGAAAGAACCAGCATGGACCGAGAGATTAGTCAATGGCAAGATGAAATCCGTCGGGCTCGGGTTAGACCCAGACGCAGAGATACGGCAACCGGCAACATCCCGCAAACCGCAGGAAGATTTTTACATTGATATTACGGACGGGCACAACTTGCTGCGGCCGGAAACCGTCGAGAGTTTGTTTATCCTCTACCGAATCACGGGAAACTTGAAATACCGGGAATGGGCTTGGCAGATATTCGAGGCGTTTGAAAAGTGGTGTAGGATTCCTTCAGGAGGGTACTCGAGTCTGGTGAGTCGCATTCGTCTTTTTCGCTTTGTTATCCAAATACGCCGGCTGACCTCCGGATTGACACACAGGACGATGTTCGCTCCACGAACCCCACGCATAGGGACAAAATGGAGACATTCTTCTTAGGGGAGACCTTGAAATACTTTTACCTCATCTTTGCGGGTGACGGTGGGGATGAGAAGGGGCTCACAACGCCGGCGGGGAGAATATTAGATTTGCACCGGTAGGTATTGTTGGGAAAGATGCTGCATCCATGTTGCGCGGCACTGACAATGTGGGGTGTTTTCTTAGGTTCGTGTACAACACGGAGGCGCATCCTTTCCCGATATTTGACGTCAGAGAGGATATTAAATCAAAGTTATTGTGGATCTAAGCGTGAAACGAGCATTGTCATTTAATCATAGAATCAAAGCATCCTTCAAACCCGATGAAGCTGGCACTGTCTCGAGATTCATTTGCTCAAAAACGCCGCTGCTCTCTCATTACTGTATACTAATCAATTAACTCAATCTTTTTTCCACGGACGACCCAACCTCCTCGTACTCCTTTTTTGATACCCAAAGCTGATGGAACGTTCCAAGCGATGCTAAAATGGATCCACCAATCCATGGCCCGAAGCGGCGTTCTGCCGAACCCCCTGCCGCCTGCAGCTTTATTTTCACCTGAAGAAAGAATTGTAAGTTTCAGTGACTGGCGAAAGGTAAGGGTTGGTCCTGCAACGTACCCCGGGCGCGACTTGATGCAATTCATATGATACACGATCTGCAAACCCTTGAATCAGCGTGTTAGCGCCAGTTAATACGACGGACCCGTATAGTTGGCTCCGTATATCAATATCGCAGCTGTTGACGGCCGTTTGCACCAGCTGCTGAATGCTCTGTGGTTGGGGGGCGGTGGGGTCTTCAGGTTTTTTGGAATCCTGTAATATCATGTCAGATATAGATACTGTGCTGATGCATCAACGGCGCACAAGCGGCTGCCTACATTGAGGATAAGAGAGGGGTTGAAGAGGACTTCGGGAATCTTAAATCGTTCTAATCCAAATGAGTTGTTGTATCCATCGGGGAACTCGAAAGATTTCTTTGGTCGGTGGGCTAATGTGCTGCAGGAAGGAAATTCCCTGTGAGCTAACACCATCAAATGTGGGCGTCCTCACAACTTCAGTCCAAAGACTATCACTTACGCTTCATTCCAACCGTGCTCTGAAACATGACACACAGTTTCCTTGAATTCATTGACGACGCGCTAAGATATCGCCCGATTCAGGTTTGCATATCGGTGGGTTTGGGGAACTCCAAAAGACAACATACCTGCACGGCCAGTTGGTGGTATCCAGAAGACGTATTCGGCCGATCTCGTAATACGCACTGAGCAGGTTGTCCAGCATCCACCGCCGTCTTAGACGCAATCAGATACTGCGGTACCACGGATAATCCCATTTCTTTCAAGTACATGAGTGCTTGCTCAGTTACGAAGTCTCCCGCAAATGGCTGCTTTTGGATGCCTAACCATTGTTAACAGGTCAGTGACCCAATCCGGGTTGCAAAATACGGGAAGAACATACTACGGACCTTTTTTTAATACGAAGCCATCAAATACTGGTACCACACTCGTCATGCTCGCCCCAGAGTCAATCACAAGACATGTTCCCCGACCAGCCGCAAATCTGCACAGGCCCGACAAAATCAAAACGCATCCCATGATTGCGAATAACGGGCGCTCGACTGGTACCTACGCGGAGAGAACAGCACTTCTTGCCAGGTAAAACGCCGGGACATCATATTTCTCAAATGCCAATTCAAAGAGTTTCTCGCGGTTTTCTCGGGGGTTCCAGGCCGGTTCTGAAAAGAGGAGGGGATGTTGCGTGGGATCCACACGAAGGCGGGTATAATATGCGTGATCCCATAGAGCTTCGAAGGCATCCCAATCGTTCACTGAGTTTCGACAGAAATGTTCAGTTTGTGATCGATCTGACGGATTTTAAAGGTCGACGCGCGTACCTAAACCTTCCTTGAATGGATTTTTCAGCTGAACATTTTCTTTCCAGCTGTATATCTCTCCTTCCCCAACATATCGCCTCGGTCGTTTCTTCCCCCGTCCGACTCGCCCGATTGTTTGTCCACTTTCTGCACTCTCTCCGTCCGTCACCCCGTTGCTGCCTCCTGCCGTTTCCGCTTCTCCCATTATCGTGTCCCCTTCATTGTCAGATGTTGGGGGATAGCCGACATACGACGGGAAGACGGCTTTCGGACAATCCTCTCCAGCATAGCCGACTTTTGATAAGGACGAACCAAGATCGAACACCAATGCCGACACTTCGTCTGTTACACGGAACCCAAATGTGTCACAATTACCGTCGGAAAAAAGCAATGACGGTGGACTTTCTGTGTAGGTAATAGCACATACCTCCGCCATATGTTATTGACGCCATTGGTTGGAAACACTTTCGACTGGGAGAAGGCGATCAGGAAGTGATCAGCAAGCAGCAAAGCGCCTCGATGTTGGTTGTCATGGCAATTGGAGCCGGGGTATGTGGTCGTGCCAAGCGCAGCTCAGCGCCGTGCTTGTGCTCGTGACGTGACAAGACCCCCAATTCCCTCGGCCGACTTCTCAAACTCCCATCTCCTTTTGCCGTCCTCATCAATTTCAATCAACTTATAAAGACACTAGGTTTTCGGAGGACAACTTACAAACCATGCCTCGCCTTGCCGCTCTCTTGACCATCGTCTCGTTGGCTCTGAGCGCCTGTGCGTCTCCTGCGCCGCGCTCGCCGCCCTACTTCTCTGTTTCGTCTTTCCTCCGCAAACAGGGGAAAACCGCTGCTGATGGCGTGCGCGTACAGTTGGATCACTGGAAGGAACAAATTCACCATTCCGATAAGCAGAAAGACGGGAAGGTCGGAGCTTGGAGCGTGCATACCCACGAGGCATTCCCGGGCAAATCCATGAGAATCAAGGAGACGGAGGGACTGTGCGATCCAGATGTGAAGCAGGTGAAACAGACGGTCCTTCTGATATCGTTGCGGTGTCTATTCTGGCCAAGAACACTAATCCGCATCAATGTAGTATGTTGGATACCTTGACGTTGAGGGCAAAAACGACGACAAACATGTAAGCGACGTGTACCGCTGTGTAGCACGTTCTTTGACGTTAGATACTAACTTCAGCTTCCCAGTTCTTCTTTTGGTTCTTCGAAAGTCGTCGCAACCCCGCAAAGGATCCTCTTATCCTTTGGTTGAATGGTGGTCCAGGTTGTTCCAGTTTGACCGGTCTCTTCATGGAACTTGGGCCCTGCCGTGTGAACCCGAACGGTAATGGCACTACTTTGAACAAGTGGAGCTGGAACAATGAGGCAAACATTGTTTTCTTGGATCAGGTATACATCGTTCTACTCCTTCCGTGTATAAATGTTATTTCTCAATAGCCATCATTCGGTAGCCCATCAATGTTGGATTCAGCTACGCGGATAACGAGGAAGTTAGCAACACTGTTGATGCCGCCGCAGATGTGTACGCATTCCTCCAGCTTTTCCTGCAAAACCATTCCAAATACTCGAAATTGGACCTCCACATCACTGGCGAGGTGAGCATCTATGGAGTCCTTTTTCATTTGGTGCAACCGGCTAACGTGCTCTATGATCAAAGTCATATGCAGGACACTACGTCCCTGCTATTGGGACCGCTATCGCTGAAGGCAACCAAGATGCGGGCGACGATGGAATTGTGGAGTTGAAGCTCAAGAGTCTGGCGATTGGAAACGGTTTGACAGATCCGTTGGTTCAATACAAGTACTATCCTGACATGGCTTGTGACACCAAATGTGAGTTAAAATTCGATTTAATTGGAGCAAGCACTTTGCTCATCACTCATTCGACAGACGGTCCCGTCCTTGATGAGGCAACCTGCGAGGATATGCGGGGAAAATACGGAACTTGCAAGAGCTTGATTAGTTCTTGCTACAAGTGGAAGAGCGCCTTTAGCTGCGTGTATGTATTCCCGAAAGTATTTGCATTTCTTCGCGCTGGTCTTAATCCAAGGTGTCTCCAACCAGTCCGGGGGCCATCTACTGCAACAACGCTATGATCGGACCATTCCAGTCCACGGGCCTCAACATCTACGACATTCGCGAAAAATGCGACACATCTAAGAACCCTCTGTGCTATGAGATTCTTGGAGACATTGAGACTTACCTGAACACTGCAGATGTTCAGGAAGCTTTGGGAGTAGATCGCCAGTACGAGGGGTGCAAGAGGGATATCAACATGAAGTTTATGATGGCTGGGGACTGGATGCGCCCGTATGTGGAGGATTTGATCCCCCTTTTGGAGGACGGAGTCAAGGTACGAATGCAGTGCTCTCACATGGAAAATGGCGTGATTGAATTTCGATGGTAACTGTGAATTTCATGGGAACCCGCAGGTTTTGATTTATGCTGGTGATGCGGACTTCATTTGCAACTGTAAGTTTCCGTTACTTCCTTCACCTTCGGGGTCACACTCCGGCGCACTGGGTTGATTTTTGTTCCTACCAGGGATCGGTAACAAAGCTTGGACCTTGGAGCTCGAGTGGTCCGGAAAATCTGGATTCAACGATGCCAAGGATCTTCCTTGGATTTCCAAAAACACCAAGAAGGAGGCCGGAGAGTTCCGTACTTACAAGAGTCTGACTTTCTTGAAGGTTTACGAGGTACGGCGTCTGATGTTCACTTAAAGGATCTTGTCGGTTGGCCCGCCTGGCTGACGAGTTTTTCCTTTAGGCGGGGCACATGGTTCCGTACGATCAACCCGAGCACTCCAGCGAATTCATCAACAACTGGATCTCAAACAAGAACTGAGTTCCAGCGTAACGTAGGGTGGGCATAAGCGGGGAAGATTCATCTATTCTTTGGGTTTGGAGGGTTCTTGTTCAGTGGCTCGTGCGTGATACCTTGTGTCTGAAAAAAACCTGTTACTTGAATAATTTGGCTTTCTCGCATTCAATCCTGCTTTGGTCACTCTGCTCTTTTGACAAACATGATTATTTCCAAAACCAAAAACCATTTGTCGTGCCGCATTTCACATTTACAATTCCATCTTCACGACCCTCAACACCTCCTCCGCATCCCCCAACACCCTCCCCAC
>JADGKA010000377.1:0-22914 GCA_027604605.1 Borealophlyctis nickersoniae
GAAAGGAGGGTGTGGAGTTCGCCGCGGACGAGGCGGGATGGGTCGCGGGTCTGTGATGATGAAGACATTGATACGTTATCATTATGGGCACGAAAAACGCAGAGGAGACGCACTTACGGCGGATAATAAGAACTCATCTCCCCAAACCTCGAAAAACTGCGTCCCCCGCCGCCTATCACCCCCACCATCCGCATCCGCGTCCACATCCTCACCGCTCATCTCCGCCTCCCGCACCCCCCACAAAAACACGCTCCCCAAAAACCTAACCCCTCTCACCCTCACCTCCCAATCCACATCCTCCATCACCTTCCTTACGCCCTCCCGATCCACCTCCACAAAATGCGCAGTCGTATCGTCCGACACGAGACAGATCATCAGGTCCAGGGCGGCGCGACGAACGAGGGCTTCGCTATCGTGGAGGGAAAGGTGGGTGAGAGTGTGAGTGAGGGTGGAGAGGTGGGTGTGGGTGGTGAGGTGGATGTGGCCGACGGGATGGGTGAGGATTAGCTGTTTTGGCGGTAAAGGAAAAGGGGTGGGGTTAGTGTGAACTTATGGTGGAAGAAGGGACGGGTTTGATGAAAGTACCTGTAGGGCGTGAAGGGCGCTACACCGGACGTAGGATTGATCATCTACGAGTTTTGCTTTGACGAGGAGCGGGAGGTCGTGGGTTATGGCGAAATCGACGGCCGGGGATGGGACGGTTGACACGTGTCCCTGCGCGTTTGATGAAACCAAAGGAAACCAAAACGATTGAGAAATCAGACTTTGGAGAGGTGAAACGGTGCCTTTCTCAGTTCACCTGTTCAAACAAACGTCCCACAAACTCCACCACACTATCCCGAACATCCCACCTTCGGTCATGCATCAACGCCCGTACCGCAGCCCCCAGCCGCTGCGACACATCCTATTTCAAATAACGTTCATCGTAAAAGATCGAATCAAATCAATGCCAACGCAAAACAACCAAAACGGCCACCTCATCCACATACTTGATCTCTCTTCACAACCCCACCCACGCTGCCACCACTCCTCAAAACCCTCCCCACACCCTCCAAACACATTTTCACATTCTGGTGTCTCACCCCTTCTGTTTCCAACACACCCACCCAAACGCGGACCAACTCCTCCACCTTAGTCTCCGCCTGCTCCTCCGTCACAAAGTGGGAGAGGAGGTGTGAACAGGACGTGAGGAGTCTCTGTGTGAGTGAGTGGTCGGTGGAGGCGGCGTGGCGGAGGGTGAGGGTTGTGGTTATTTCGAGTAAGGTTGGGTCCTGTGGAGTAAGAAGCGGGGGCTGGTGAGGAGGTGGAAGAAGAGTAAGATTTGAATGGGTTCATTCTTACGTCTCTGTGTGCGGCAGACTGAGAGGGTAGCGAGCAGTTGATGGATGTATAGATGGCGAGGAGAAGGGAGCGTTTGCGTGGGAGGGATCTGGGGCCTGTTACGGATGCCATGGTGGTTCGTAACTGTAGGAGGGAGTAGGAGAGTATTTCAACGACTGGTGTGGTGATACCCCCGAAAGTGTCAATTCAGCTACCTTTTCCAGGATCTCGTTTTGCACCTCATCGTCCCCTTGACCCGCTTCACCTCCACCTTCGCCTTCTTCTACCACAATTGCAGCCCGCACCAACACCCTCCGAATCCACACACCCAAATCCGGGTCACGCGAGCGGGTCGCGAGCGTGCTCACGACTCTTAGCAATCCAAACATGGACACCATCGTTTGTAGTTGCGACGACGATGTCTGGTGGTCAATGGGACGGATGAGGGGACGGAGAATGTGGGCGCAGATGTAGCTGAAGGATTGGGATTCTGGAAAGAGAGTGTGAGAAAAGCGATTTGACGATACGGGTAGACTCCGATGAAGGAAAATCAACTGCACCTGGATCGGTATCGGAATCGTTGGTCGTGGCGGAGGCTTCATGTCCTTGCAAGAGCACAATCGATTGGGGCGCCCATAAAAAGAGAGTGTTCAGGATGTCCAGGACACGGTTACGTACGATCCTGTCAACATCTCCAATCAACCCGCAGCTGGATTTGATCTGTTCGCATCAATTAAACAGTTACAGAGGATAGTCTCTTGAGGATTGGCGAACATGAAAAGGTACTTTACCAGCTCCCCATCCCTCAGAAACCGCCACGATGCTTCTGTCTCTGTTTGCGCCAGTCTCCACAAAAGTTCCAACGCCGCGATTTTGTCATCACTTTCGGCGGCGGGGTCGAGCGAGGATGTCAACAGCTCGTACAGGGAGCCAGAGACAAGAAGTGTTGCGAGAAGTTGGTGGTACACGAGTGCTGAGTGGGATGTGGAAGCGGAGGATGGGGATGGGCCATTGATGATTCGGACGAGGAGGTTGCAGGTCGCTTCTATTACCTTTTTGGTTTGGAAGAGGAAGAGAATGGGGATATTTGTTTTCAGAGAAATGGACCGATTAATGGCTCGAACAAGCAGTCGAATGCACACACGAAAAAAGCCGAAGGTTTGCGTACGTATAGATTTGTGTCGGAAAAGGACATGACAATAATGGGAAGCAAAGCGCCCGATTGCTGAAGCCTATTTGATATCGAGATGCATGGTCAAAGACTGGCAAATATCAGATTTGAACATCGCGGACGCACCAATCCCCCGCTGCTTCCGATGTTAAACATAAGGCCAGGGATTCAAGACCCGCGTATCGCAAGGGAGGTGGACATTCTTCCGACTGCAAATTGGTCAAAATATAATCCAGAATTTCTCTGTGATTATTGAGGACGGTTGCAAAAGTCTGGGATGGCTGGGAATCGTTGGATACCAAATGGCCTTGGAGTGCATTTTGGAAAAGAACAGAGGGGCACCCGAGATAAGTGAGCTTTGATGCCATGGTTATGATGCGTGGGATCTTCAGAACTGTAAGGATATATGATGTACCTAGAAAACGAAGGGCAAGGGAGGCAACACGGAAATCTTGATGCTCAAGGCATTTCTACCGGGTTTGGGCACGACAGAAAGTCAGCCCAATCACATATGGATGTTTTTGTGGAGTTGCTCAAGAGATAACTGGCAACCCTAAAAGTACCAACATGGATGACGTTTAAAGCACCCAGACGGTCTGTCATGTAGTGAATGTGGTTGGGACCCCTTTCTGCGTGTGTTTGCAAGTAGGATAGTAGTTTTTCATGCCGAGCTGGGTCACTGATATCCTACATAGCGCATTCCAACTGGAGCGTGAGGAGGCCAACTTCCTGCGGGGAACACCTGATTGCGTCCAATATACACACACACACACACACCGGGTTCATAGTGGACAACCCAGCCAAGACCACAGCCAAACGAGCGTCTTCGTTGTCCATTCTGTCCAAAACAAAACAAAAATCAAATGGAAGTGATTTCTCTCCCAGGTCGAGAGATCTGCGCGGAGCTGGGAGCCCAGAAAGCGAAACACGGATACCCATCCATTAAACCAAACTGGGGATATTGGTTGAAGGATATCATATTTGTCGCGGGGGGTGTATCATGCGCCACGGGCCATGGCATCACGTTCCCCTGGATTGAAATGACCCTCAATCCAAACATTTCATGCAACAAACAGACCAACTGCCTGCAAACACAACAAACGAACCCATCGCCAATCCCACAAATATTCTACGTAGCTCGACTAGAAGAACTCACCCAGAGGTACGACAACTACCCAACACCCGGCGTATCAAACTGCGGATCCCAGCTTCCTCACCTCTTCCTACCCTCTTCAGCAAAAGCAGCTCATTCCTTACCCGTAAGACTTTCCACCTGGGAACCCGTATCCCTTAACACACAAACCGGTCTTTCCGCCCCTGTCTCCCCAGCCGTTCCCGCAGTTTTGCTTCGAGTGAAAACCGTTTGCCAAGGACGCGTTCCACCAGACGCACCCTCCTTCTCCTGCCTCTGCGCTTTTAACTCCCCCGTTACCACATGTTCCTGGGATCTTTTGCTCTCTCCCGCAAGACCTCCTACTGGAATATAAATTCTCCGAGACCTCCTTTTCGAATATAAGTCTGCAGAATACGTCACACTCTTTCCGCGCTTTGCTCCCATTTGTTCAGGTAAAAGCGTGGGAAACGCGGTGAGGACCATCCTGTTTCAAAGGCGCTAAACGTGGTATCCTCTCCCTTTCCCACAGTCAACTCCACAATGAAATACCTTGCCTTTGAATCCTTGGAAAATATCAACAACCAACTCTCCTGCGTGGATAGTGGGGATACCCGAATATTTGGACGGATCGAAGCTTACTCGTGCAAAAACACCGAAGATGACAAACGTCTGAAAAAGCACGTTCAAACAAATTACCCAGATGCACAGATGGGTTTGGGATTGACTCCTGCTTCAATGTCGCCCTTGTCACCTTCGTCATCGTCCGGACCGCTGTCGCAAACCATCTGTCGGAAAACCCTCTTTTACCTTCTGGCCACGTTGAACGCGGCCTACCCAGACTATGACTTCAGGTTTGGAAAAAAAATCCGCTTGAGCTTTCTTGGAAGTGAGGTGGCCAATACAAAAAACCAACACTTGCTCCTTTTTTCCAGCGACGTGAAACCAGAATCATTCACCCGAGTTCCAACCCTCGGAATGGTTGCCAACAACGTCAACACAACCTTGCTGGTACATCTGGGCGTAACACCGTCCTCTGTCGGCTCCATAATATGGGCCGCAATCGACGAGGCAGCTCAATTGAGCGACTGTGAGATTTACAGTTTCCATCCGGACGCTGATTCGGAGCCAGATGCCGAGGAAGGAAATTTGTAAGCGGCATTTTATCCGATTATTTTTTTTCCCGGACGTTCTGGTGTTGATACGCATCCGATTCCTGATTTCAGGTGGAGCTTCTACTTCTTCTTCTTCAACCGCAAACTAAAACGTGTGGTATTCTTCACTGCTCGCGCAGTAAGGTAAATTCAACCTTCACCACTTCGCCGCGGAAAAATAACGTACCCTAACCCTAACCCTTTTTCATAGTTTCCTGGCTCCAATGCAACCAGAAGAGCGAAATAGCATTTACATGTCACCGGATGCCGATGTGAGCTTGGACGATGTATCCATGGGTGGAGAGCATGACAGGTTAGTCTTTCGTATTGTTTGTTCTCCAATGTATTCTACAGGTGATATTCAACTATCGATGGTGTTTGTCTTCAGAGGGCTGTCGTACGAGCAATACACTATGAGCCAGTTGGAGGTATGAATTTCGTATGTTTACTCTTTAGCCGGAAAGTGCCAGTTCATAACCTCTATTTTTCACAGATTGACGTTTGAAATAGAAGGGTTGGGCCCAAATTTCCCCTCTTCATAGCATGATCTGGGGGTTCGAGTCCTCCTTCATAGCACTGGTTATTTTGTGTGATCTTACTGGCTGTAAATCCTACTGCCTGGTTTTCTTGGTACTCCCTCACTTATGGGGGGAAAGGGGGGATTAGTGGCTTGGTTGTTTCGACTTTTGTACAGTTTGGTAATAGCATTGTGTGGTTGATACTACAGTATCTTTACGTGCCGTCTGCGGGGATGAAGATCTCAGATGGCGCCGCCTACTTATGTTTGTCATGTTGTGGTCCTTCACGAGCTCCCTGATTTGCGAATTCTACTTTTTTTTGGACTCTATTTACAACAGCTCGACATGACTAGCCAATACCGCCACATCAATGGGGGATTTTGGTGCTGGTTCCTCCTCCTCCATTTCAACCTCCATATCCTCCTGCTCATTTTCCGCACCTTCCCCATCTTCATTCCCACCCACCTCCATGTTCACGTCCTCCACACCGCTGCATAAAAGTCAGAGACATGAGTACCGGACCGCTGTAAAGCGAAGAAAAACAGGGTGCGAAACACACCGACTTACCCATCTCCACCTTCCTCGCCCGTACTCGTACCAGCTTCAAAAACGGGGTACTGCAAAATACCTACACACACAGACCATCACGATGAACACTACGTCACAGAAGACACCCCGCCAAACAAGGATCACCAACCCAAACTGAAAAACGTACCGGCATCAACAGCATACCCCATATCATCCATCACCTCCGGCAACCCCAGATCAAACTCTTCGCCCCTGCCATCGACCGGTAGGCATCCGACCATGCAGGGACGCCAGGTATCGCGCGGGTGGAGTGTCCACGGTGCCGTGGTGGGTTCCGCGGGTGCGGGTGTGGAGGGTGGGGGAGTCTGGAGGTGTGTGGGTGTACGGTTGGTGTTTGGAAACGCGGTCAGTGGGTAGTGTGGAGTTTACCTTTGGGAGTGAAGGTGTGACGTGGCGGAGGGATTCGATGCGGGTGCGGAGGAGGGCGGGTTCGTCTTTGGGTATGGGTGTGGAGTCGGTGTGAGCGTGTGCAGTTGCGGCAGCGGCCTTCCAAAAAAAAAGATGCTGCAGGGTTAAAACCACAGACTAAAGCAAGTACTCGATAAACGCCCGCCATTTCCTTCCCCACCTTGTCCTTCTCCCTCGTCTTTTTGATAAAATGCAAAAACGGTTTCAACTTTGCAGCGACGGTTTGATCCGTAGCTGACATGTCCGATAACAGGATCTGAGCGCTGTAAACAAGGCCAGCGGCTGTTGGACTTCCTCCTTCACGGCTGGAAATAAGAAACATGCGTCACCCGTACTATCGATTGGGTTTCCTGAGCAGAGCTTCCAGGCAATCTGCTCGCGACGAGGCTAAATGGCGTGAGGAGAGGAGGTGACGCGCCCATGCCGCTGCACGAAACCGTCAATATGATTCGTTCACGACCAATTTCGAATGGCGTCCCTTTGTTACCTAATGTCGCTAACTGACTGACGCTGGTCGACGGTTCCGTTCCGTGCTGCGGCGAGACGTACATTACATTAGGTATGAGGACTAGTGTTTGCAGACCAGCCGAAACCTCACCATGGATATGCCACCCTCTGCTCCACCCTCATCTTCATCACAACCTGCATCCCCACCGCTGCCACTGCCGCCCTCACTCGGATCCAATTCTGCAAGAATGGCGTAAAACAACTCCTCCGAGAAACCGCGCCAGGCTTCTTCGAACCGGTCAAGCGCTGGGACCCAGATACGTGATAGTGGTTCAGGGAGGGTCAGGCTGGGGTACGATGATCGTTTCCTGTAACAACCGAGTTAAACTACTACACGCGGTGGGAGGGAAGTGAAGCGAGGGACAGGCCGTAGCCGTAGCGGGGCATATGTACTTTTTCGCAAGAGGGACCAGGAATCCACGTTCGAGCAGCATCGGAAGCAAAATTTCTCGATAGCTGTCGAAAGTCAATGTCGTCGCTATGCTCGCCAAAGCGGTCTCGAGTTCCTCGGCCTGACGCGGCCCCAGTGTATCTGGGTTATGTCAGTCGGGGATACGTCCCTTACGTGCGTACGGCTGAAGGAAATGGATGGTGACACTTACCCTTTTCCTTCTTCTTTCTCAAGTTTTTGTATTTTTTCAAGGATTCACGAATCTCTTCAGTCGTGTCTGCCACATAGTTCTTTTGCATAGTCCAGTAATTTTCGTCTAGCCATTGCAGAGCCTGAGTTGTGCGGGGTCAACCATCACGATCGCAATCGATCTTAGGGGCCTAGGCGCGTGCATTGGCCACCACCAGTACCTGCTGACAGCCGGCTCTTAAAAGAGGCAGACTGGGGAGATCGTCATGTGTCCCAGAGTGACGGAGATCGACGAACCATCCCGGTAGTCCCAAATGGTCCGCGATGGATGCGACGCTCGATGCGTACATTCCGCGCTGCGCGGTATCAACCAATCCATTCACGAACCTACACGTTGACACATCAATGGAAGGCTCAATACTGGAAAAAGGTTGAAACGGTGGATGTGGTTCGGTACCGTATGAATGTCATGGAATATAATAGACGGATTTCATGCTCCGTTACGCCGTTAGTCATATACATTCCTCCGCACCCGTCCCTGCGCCATGCTTCAAGTAAGGACGCGGTGGCATCCACAGCGTGTGGCACCTTTCCTCTGCTGGACCAAGCTTTAACCTGGGATAAAATGACCAAGATACGGTGAGGTAGACCGAACAAAACCTCGTCGCAGCGGAGACCGTTCCGAACGCCCGTACTCGTTTAATGCCCAAGTCCCTCAGGGCCAGTTGATCAAAGTCGTTCCCTGCATAGAGCCAGGAGTATACTTGTTCCCACTCCTGCCGGTTTGTCCAAGGAACAAGCCTGGGGAGTGTAACGGGCATCTTGGTAATTGCAAGACTTGGGGGGGCGAGCAAACGCGAAGGAGCGGAGTTGGCCAACCCAAAAACAAGCTGCTCTCGGACTACGACATAACACAGCATAACGTACCATAAACCCATCGCTGGATGAAGCTGCGCCACACGGCGGCCAAAACGCACTTTCGCCGGACACTTGGAATCCCCTTTCCTCCGTCAACACCCCAATATCCACTTCTGTGTTAAGCAAAGATGGTAGGCATCCAACACGCACGCAGGCGACGAGGGAACGGCCGATGAGTGCGAGTGGAGAATGGGAAACGGCCGGGCGGAGATTCGTCGATGGATGGATGGATGAATTGGGCTCGGGCGAGGTCGATTGTGGAGCATGGCTGGTGGACGGAATGGAGGGGACTTCAGTGAATTGTCGAAATGGGGACGGGAGGGTTCGAGCACGAGACGGCGCATGAATTGGAAGAAGACCTTTGAATGATGTGGATAGCGGCGTTGTGGTGCCCATGGCTGGACACACTTGTCCATGCAATTTGGCGGAAGAAGTTTGAGGTTCATTTCTGCCCATGCGAGCTTTGGCTAACGACTCCTCCCATTCATTTCTCTTCTCTGCCAGGCTCGGGGTCCTAAGAAGCACATGAAGCGGGTATGTATGCATTTTTTTTGAATTCGCGTTTGGAACTGCTTCCTGACAGTGCACGTTTCGTTTTACTTTTGCCTTGGTCATGTATAGCTCGCCGCCCCCAAGCACTGGTAAGTCGGAATTTTGAAAAGGCCCGTTTTGAAAACACCTGCTTATTTTATTGTTTTGCCATTCAGGTTGTTGGACAAGCTTACCGGTACCTGGGTGAGTAGAACGGAGGGGCTGAAGGGGAAATGAGGCGGGATGGCTCGAATCGGACGATTGCGGATCTGTGGAGGGCGCTATCCGCTTTTCTTGATTTCGGTTTTTGGAATTCTCGAGGGACAACGGTTGCCAACCTGGATTCTCGTTGCAGGCTCCCAAACCCTCAGCCGGTCCTCACAAGCAGCGCGAGTGCTTGCCGCTGATCGTGTTCATGCGCAACCGTTTGAAGTACGCCCTTAACTACAACGAGACCAAGGCGATCTTGATGCAGCGTCTTGTCAAGATCGACGGTCGCGTCCGCACCGACCTCACCTACCCCGCTGGCTTCATGGGTATGACATGGTGCCGCTTTGCAATGGGTCGAAATGGATCGGATGCTAATGATGGGCTGTCTTTAGACGTCATCTCTATTGAAAAGACCGGTGAGAACTTCCGTCTTGTGTACGACACCAAGGGACGGTTCGCGATTCACCGCATTACCGCTGAGGAGGCCAAGGTATGTGATGTGCGCTGGTCATTTTGGTGTGCGATGAAGCCTCAATGTTCGATCCGCCTCTAGTACAAGCTTTGCAAAGTTAAGCGCGTGCAAGTTGGCCAGAAGGGTATTCCGTTCATTGTTACCCACGATGGTCGCACCATCCGGTACCCCGACCCCCTCATCAAGGTGAACGACACCATCAAGCTCGACCTTGAGAGTGGCAAGATCTCTGAGCACATCAAGTTCGAGACCGGTAATTTGGCATACGTTACTGGCGGTCGTAACACTGGCCGTATCGGTGTTATCACCCACCGTGAGAAGCACCAGGGCGGTTTCGACATTGTTCACATCAAGGACGTGCTTGACCGTCAGTTTGCTACCCGTTTGACCAACGTGTTCGTCATTGGCCAAGGGAGCAAGCCGTGGATCTCCTTGCCCAAGGGCAAGGGTGTCAAGGTAGATTTTTTTCGGTATGGTTGATTCGCCTTTAAAGACGCTGATATATTGTCCTTTCTAGCTCACCATCACTGAGGAGCGTGACCGGAGGAGGGAGGCTGCCCGTGCTCAATAATTGGGCGGGGCCGAGCTCTTCATGTAGGATTTGGATGTGTGGGAGTGTACAAAACATTTTATTCAAACGCAATTGCGTTGCAACGGGAGGTTGGGCTGCAAGTTGGTTGGGCATTGCCACGGAAATTGCTGATTTTACGCCTACATGACCTGCCAGAGGACTGCTAGTTGCGACTTGCCACCACAGTTGAGGTTCAATCACGTTTCTTAAATTTAGGATATCTCAGTTCCGTTGCCTACGTTATGTTCAAAACTACCGCAACCCATTGTCCCATCCTATCTTACAACCCTCACTCGGCCATCGGCATACCGCGTTTCTTGCCGCCCATCAGGGAAAACAGTCTTGACGGTGCCATTGGCATAAGTTTTGGTTTTCAATCCTTCGAAGATCACTTCCTGTGGAACGGAATGTCGATTGAACCTGCATTAGACGAGAAATATGCCTTGAGAACCACAGAAGCCCCCTTCACCTTTGTTCCATCCGGGTACTCCAGAGTCCTCTTCCCCCGTTCATCTATTCGTTGTACTCGTCCATCGACGAAAAAGCTTTCCTCCTGAATTTCTTTTTTGAGTTACTTTGTTCATGACTTTGATTAAACGAACCTAGATGTTTACCTCTCCATTAGCGAAAATGTATTTGAGAGTCCCATCCGAGAATGTGATTTCGTTTGTTCCGTCAGGGTAATGCTTTTCCTTTTGACCATTTTCAAATTCATACACCTGGAGGCCATCCTTGTACGTTGTGTGCTTGGTTTTAGGCTCCGCATACCAATAGATGACAGAGCCTTCAGGGGTGACCTGATGAGGTACAAGGTTCAGTCCCGACACGTCTCGCGCATTCACCATTTAGAACCCAACGCCGTTTCACCTTTTTGTAGTCGCCGTTTGTAAAGTAGATCGCGCTGCGCCCGTCGGGGTGTATCTCTTTGATTGTGCCGTTCACATACCACACTAACTTTCTTCCCTGCGGGTATGTGCGCTCACGCTTGCCGTCCACCGTCACCCTTTCCTATATATAATAGACCATGAGGTAAAGACACGAAATGAAAGCAAAATTCGGTGCAGTGCAAAGTACCTCCATATGAGACGGCAGCTTTAGTTGTGCTTCCATGGCCTCAAACCTTAGCGTGGCAGGATGTGGCGATGTCACGTTTGCCACTGGTGACTTCTTTGGAGGCGTTGGGCCATTGCTGGGCACCGTTGTAGCAAGAATTGGAGTTTCTCGTACTGGCGGCGCTGCTTGCTGCACCGAGGCCTTAGTATGGTTGACTACGAGTGGTTGCTTGTTGCTGCCGACAGGGAGACTCTGCGAAACCCGCAGGTCAGGGAACACGGCCGAAAAATCCAAGAGTCGACGGTAACCGTCCTGCACTATACGTACCAGTCGCTTGTCGTTGCGTTCCACATACGCCGCGCGTTCGTGTTCCAACACTTTCACCTCTTCTTGCAGTTCAGAATTTCGCTTTGTGAGCTCATCGATTCGCCGTTTGAGCCGTTCCTGTGCAAGCGTCGCCCGATCCTCCTTCTTTTTGAACCTGTCTTCCAACTCTGCCATTTGCTTTCGTAATAGCTCAATCTCTTGTCTTTCTCTTTACACCGTGATAATGGTCAAACAAGGCGAAAAATGTCTTTGATGTCCAAGAAGGGAGAAGGGACAGAATACCTCTTGGTCGGCAAAATCTCAGCGGCCCGCCTTTGCTTCTCCCAATTCTGTCGCTCGCGTTTCAATTGTCGCGACTGTTCCTCCTTCATATCTTGCAATTTCTGAAGCTCTGTCTTTTTATAATCTTCGAAAGCTGCCTAAACAAGCAACTTCAGATGCGAGATCAAGTGCAAATGCGCCTCGTGACGAATTCTGACCCTTTCCGCTCGGTTCTTTTGCATTGCTTTGTCATTTTCTTCTCGAATCCGTTTCGTCAAACCATCGGATTCCTTATATCGAGCAATTTCTGCTTTGTACTGAGTTACTTCTTCCTCAAGAGCCTGGGATGGGTTTTGCTGAGATAGGGATAATATGGAACAGCGGAAAATTCCTGCGACACTACCTTCAGCTTTTCTTTCAGATCTTCGACGGTGCACGCATCTTCTTCCGCACTTGAAGTCGGTACCGTGGTGCTTGCGATTGGATGTGCAGAACTCGACAAAGATTCACTTGCTCGAGTTGCAGATTTCGCAACGGAATCCTTTAGGCCTGGGAAGAGCTTATACAATAATGTGGAAGGAGCAAACGTTGCTTCTTCCTGTTGTGTTGTAGCCCCCTGGTCACGTCGAACGCTTTGACGTTCATCATCTTCAACTTCCGCGAAGCCTACAAACTATTTCAACAATCGCCGGCGTCCAATTTCAACATTGTACCGACTTACTGGCAGATCCCGCTTCAGAAAACAGGACAGAGTAATTTTTTCTCGTGGTGCCAATCTGGTCAGATGCAGGCCATCCAGCCGAGTCATTTGAATCTGACAGCTGGACAAACATGTCAAGTCAGGCCAGCACGGGAGAGCTATTGCTCATGTCGCTCTAAAACGCCCCCGCGTACCATTGCCGAATCGTCAAGCAAAGGGTTCCTGCCAGTGAAAGGTTGTTCGCTGCTGCACAAAAAATGTGAGACATCTTCCCTGAACACCACGTTCAACCAAACCACTTACGCAGCTGCGCCGCCTTCGCATTCTTCGGAGACCGCTGTCAATATCCTCTCGGAAAATTCACTTGGCTCTCTCCCATCAGGGATGTTCCCAACCTTCAAATGCAACCGGTGGTCCGAATACATATCCCGATATCTACCCTCCCTGTCGTCCTCTTGTTCCTCTGGACTTTCGGCACATTGTTTTTCCAGTTCCTCAAACTCCTTTAATTCCTTGAGTTCTGCTCTTTTGATGTTTTCCCAGTTTTCTCGATTGGCCATACGCGCTGGGGTCAAGACCTCTTTTTCCAACACGATATCGAATACGTCGTCTAGCACAGGGCTGTTTCTACTGAGCTCTCCTCCATCCTCTTCCATGAGATCAACCTCAGAGCTGGGAGACCGCTCCGCATCCTACAAAACAACACACAATTCAATTTTTGAAGCGACAATGGTAAAACATGCTAGTTCGGGAGCGCCGCAACAGGAACGGCAATACCTTGTCCTTGTTGTGCTCGAAGGCGTCTCCTATATTTCCGCGTATTCGGTTTTCCAGCAGTTCTTCAAAACTCAGAGTGTTTGCTATTATCGGTTTATCAGTAAGTTTCTGTTGATCACGGCGAAAGATATCAGTTCCTGTTGGGTATGCGTGGGCGGAAGGTGAAGGCGGAAAGGCACCGGTGCTTGACTCCAGGCTTCACGAACACCCTCAGGTTTTCCAATAGTTTCATTCCAATCAGAGCTCCAGCTTTTCCGAAATTTGTGGCCGTCATCTTTCGTCTGGGGGTCACCGTTTTCCACTCCAGTAAGTAAATCGTTTCCTCGTCGCGCAGGTTTCGAGCCGGATGGTGTCCTTTTGACTTGACCAAAAGGCACCTTTGGCGAAACAGCTGCAGCTAACATACTCCACGCAAAATAAGTTAGGTTCTTCCGGATACTCGTCGCTTCTCTTTGTTGTGTCTCGTCTTGCGTGGCTCATGCGCTCGACCGTGAAAAGGTGGAAGAAGCAGAGCTTTGCTGTCCAGTTGTTCGGACATGCGGCTTTGAGCCAGCCAATCTATATCTCTGTGCCCCCATCCAGGTCGTTGGTTGGATCCACCGGGCCCGCAGACACGTTTTGGGTTTCGCTGTCCATGCAGTCGCAATTGAGCAACACGAGAAGGTCATCTTCTGGAAACCACGACTTAAAGGGTCAGAAGAACCTGCTGCTTTGAGGAGTACTCTGAGATTACTGGGGGGAATACGCGTCGATAAGCTCGTTTCAGTGGTGGTTTGACGGGAAGCAGGGATACCTTACGTGGACAAACATGAGCGGTCTGGCGACGTTTCTCCAGAATGAGCTGCTCACGCTCTCTAGTGAAGCTCGCAGAAAGCATCCGGAAATAAAAGAGGTGGAGTAGGCTGCTCCGTCCTTGGACTTGGGTTTCCGGACGTGCAGTCGCAAGGAGCCAACCTTGCGAGTTTCGCAGGCCGCCGAACGTCTACTATATATCCTTCGAGCGCTAAAAGAACGACCAGCCACGGCTATGCAACCTGGAGCTGATCCTGTAGCTGCTGGTGGGAGGCCAATATTCGGTGCCGCATCAATGAAACGTGCAGCTAAAAGATAGGGAATTTCGAACAGAACTTGCAAAATCGGATGAGGTTCTACGGCCTTTCATAATGTCATGCGAGACCAAAAATGCAAAGCTAGTGCCCATCGCTGTCGGATGTCTGCAAAAGCTCATCTCTCATCACGCAATACCTGAGGTAATGTGCAGGTCTCTGGGCGCGTAAGTCTCGGGCAGATGGTTAAATTATACCCAAACGATAGGGGTCCGTGAAAATCGTCATCAAATCCCTGTCGGATATGGTTGGGACCAGCGTTGAACTTCACTTAAAGGTCTTGCAGACAGTTCTCCCTCTATTAACCAACTATGTGGACGTGCACGGAGAGCTATTGGCGGAGGTGAGGTGATCGAAGCCATAGAGGTCGTTTGATAGTCGATATGTTTACGAGCGACACCACAGGCGCTATTGCTTTGCTTTCGGCTTCAAGATACAAAGTCACCGATTGTCAACAATACAGCTTCAGCTACGGTGCGCCAGCTCATCACATTTGTTTTCGACAAACTTGCCGCAGAAGATGCGCAATCAAATACTGGTAAATTTTGAAGCAAGATAAGCATTTATCCTTTTCAACTGGAGCACCCTGAGCCTTTTCCCTCGCAGATTTACACGAAGCCGGAAAAAGTGGGTCATCGTCCGAAAAGGACGCCATCATGCTGTTTCAGGTGAGTGGGCGATTGTCACTGTTGGTAGCCACGCTTGGTAATTCACCGAGCTCGACACCAAAGGATTTGTGCCTGCTGACTGGCGGAGAGACAACCACCTTTTTACATCTCAATGGCATCCCGAAAACCTTTGGCTTGGAGCTCGTCGAATCAGTTTTGGGCCATCACTCCCGATTATTTAAGACGGTAGAGTGGTACCCCGCCTTGTGCCTGACTGTAATGAGCAGCCTTAACCCGAATACTCGAATTTACTAACAGCACGCTGACCTAGCCAATCTTATGAAAGACCGCGTCTGTCCGCTGCTGATAAAGTCGTTTTCTGACAAAAACGAGTTCCCGCTGACGGCGCGCTTAATGCGTGTCGTTCACGTGATTTTGAAGCAGTTCAGCGATTTGCTGGTGCGTCGGGTGTGAGCTGGCATAAAGCCATCGTAGCTTGCTAACAGCCGCCATAGGTCATGGAATGTGAAATATTCCTGTCAATGTTTTGCAGATTATTAGAACCGGAGAACTCTCCACTATGGCAACGCGTTTTGGTGATGGAAGTTTTTAAAAGCATTTGTGCGGACGGCGATTTATTAAGGTGAACGTGGTTGTTGCGGAGTAGTACATCCATGTGCCTACCAACCAATTTTCCCACGTAGATCCATATATCGCTGCTACGACGCAAAGGAACATTCAACGAAAGTGTTCCAAGAGATGATTACAGCATTTGGAAGAATTGTTGTGGCGGAGAAATCGTCGTTATTGGTATCGGCCCCTCTCCCCATTATATCAGATGGAAGTGGAACTGGTCCGGGAGCCGTCACAGTTGTAGAGTCATATGCGCTGAACGCTGCAGCGGCCACAATAAAGTTACAATGGTATGTCGGCAATATTCGGCAAATTTTGAGGTTGCGTCTGGCTGTCTACAAGGAAATTTTACCCCGCAGCATTGATCAGCTCGACAAAGGTGAACCGCCCGGTATACCTGACACGTACATCATTTTTTTGGCCGTTTCTTGCCTAAATAACATGGTGGAGAGTCAATCTGCTTTTGCGCTTCCACTGCTGCAGACGGCAGCGAGTACGCCCTCGGAAAAAAAGGATGATATTCTTCTCGCCATAGAGATGGCGAATATTTCGTGGGCCAATATTCTTGCGGTTTTATCATTTCTGGTGGGGGCGAGCATCGATGACGACATATTTTTGTCGGTGGTTCGCGCCTTTCAGAGCTTTACGAGTGTTGTTGGTCTTCTCGGCCTTACTGCACCCCGTGATGCTTTTCTCTCAGCTTTATGTAAGGTGTGCCTCCCAAACAATCTGGAGTCGAAAGATTCCACCTCTAGCGCCCCGGGATCGCGAGGTGGAGCGTCAGTTTTGAATGAGCGAAATGCGCTATGCCTCAGGGCATTGTTGAACATTGCGCAAACGCTCAATCCGGTGTTGGAGGACAAAGCGTGGCACATGATCCTTGAAACGCTGCAAATATCAGATGGTCTCATGGCCAGTGGAAAGATGGGCCGGCGGGACCAGAGTTCGGTCGCTCTGTTGGGAGATGGCAAGGAGAGACTACGAGCCGGCTCTGTATCCACCCCTGGTCCCAGCGCAGGGGGGATGGACAACCATTTCGTTACATTGATTATGGCTGCTAGAAAATTGTTTGAAAGCACCGCGACCATGGAGGAACGAAATTTCATGGAATTTTTACGGGCGCTGTGTCGACTAGCTAGGGAGTCGACTATGGGTACCGCAGTTTCAACGGGAGCCGTGGCGGGAGGTGGAAAAGATTCGATGAAAGTGGCAGAGGAGAAGTCTTTTGCTGTTGCCAAGCTGCATGATGTGGCCCTGGTAAACGTGGGGCGGCTGGTAGCTTCAGACAATTTTCAAGCATGGGATTTGGTTGTCGGGGAGCTGATTGGGATGGCACATAGCGCTGGATGTTCCGTCTCAATCCGGGCGCAGGTCTGCTCGACCTTTAGCGAGGTCATGATCGCAGCTGTGCAAATCGCTGATTTGAAGAACCCAACCATCGAAATGACGGTGCTTGAACCCTTACGGAAATTGGCTTTGTTGGACGTGCCATTATCACCCGGCACCGCCGTGCCAGTACCTGGATCTGGACCAGGAGTTCCCGCGGATGAGTCAAGGCCCACCCGAGGCACATGGTTTATTGACGTGCAAAAGGCGGGCTTGGAAACCCTCAATAAGGCGTTACAAACAAGCGGGCAGAATATATCCACCGGGTGGCCGTTGATATTTGAGGTCATAAGAAGTGTCACCAACAAAAAGAGATCAAGAATCGCGGACTCGAAACCCGAAACTTCGGTCGAAGGCGAATCATACTTGGAAACTGTGGCGGATTCTTCGTCGACAGGGGGGAAAGCAGCTTCATTGGTGCGGGTTGCATTTCCCTGCCTACAGCTCATCTGCACAGATTTCCTATCACTGTTGGTGCCGAGCGTATTGCACAAGTGCATCGAAACGTTAGGTGGCTTTGGGGCGCAAACTGATGATCTTAACATCAGCTTGACGGCTATTGGGCTGATGTGGCAAATAAGTGACTTTGTCCTCACGAAAAGGGAAGAATTGGGAAAGGATGCGGCAGGAACCGGAGGGTCAGGATCTGTAGGAGCAGTGCCGGAGACCGAGAAAGTAGGTTTGTTGGAGATGAACTCATCCGACTTGGATGCTGAATCCGAAGGAGCTCTAAGTCGATCACGGTCAGCAAGCTTGGAGGTTCTGAAAGGTCCGACCACATCCAAAACTATGGATACATTGTGGATGCTTCTGTTGGGGCATCTGTCTCAATTATGCTCAGATTCGCGTCCTGAAGTCCGCAACTCCGCCAATCAAACGTTATTCAGAACAATTGGCATGAACGGACGGAGATTGACGCTGGAGGCGTGGGACGAGTGCATATGGCATGTATTATTCCCGCTCCTTGAACGAGTCAAAGTGTGCAGCGAAAGAGCTGACTTGACTGGCAAACTGAATACGGCTGCTCTTGCTGCTGCTGCTGCTGGCGGCATTCCTGGGTCGCCATCAGTGAGTCCAACGAAAGGGAAAGGCGCAACAATCCCGTCGCCTTCCGCCGTACTCCCTCCACCGACGTCGGTTCATCATTCACGAAATACCATTGGTAAACAGTGGGATGAAACCAAGGTCCTCACTCTGTCGGGGGTTACAAAGTCTCTGCTAGACTTTCTCCCAGTGCTCGTCGACTTGGGGGAGGGCTTTGACAGAGCCTGGGGTTTGTTCCTTGACTATATTAAGGCCTGGTGTTTGGGAGGGTCACCCGAAGTTGCAATGGCGGCTGTGAAAAGTTTGCGAACCCTCGTGCAATATCCAAAAACAGTTGCGGACGGGGAAGTTCCGGGGAATGTTGCTAAGCGGCTGGTAGAATTATGGCGGGTGGCGTGGGAAGTATGGGAGGGTATTGGTGAGGGAATAGTGGCCGGGGCAGACGAAAATGTTGGGCAGACAACCCCCGGGGGCCGCATGGTGGTCATCGGCACCGGAAACAATGCACCTAGGCTTTTGCATGGGTTTTTTACTCAAGATGCCCTGACGACGTATGCTTCTATATTTCCCGATCTCTATGAAGTCATTCGACCGACATTCGGTCTGTTCGAGCTTCGTCGACTCCTCGGTGTCTTATCACAGTTGTTGGTGTATCATACGAATCCTCAACCAGGTGCCACCGCCAGTCGCATCCGCGCCGATCAGTTGAATGATTTAGAAACCCCGACGCCGTTTCAGAGTGCGGTGCTGGAAATAGTAGTTGATGGTAAAATTGATATTGAGGGCATGAAAGGTGGCCCGGAAGTACTGGTAACAACTGTCGCCGGATTCGTCAAGCTACCATTTGTGCGAGGAGCCCATGGCACGGCGGGCGCATCTGGAGCATTGACAAATGGACCCAACGCATCGACTGACGCTCCAAAGGCATTCACGTACATCGCCTTGTCGAAAAAGAGCATGCAGGCCCTAGTTGAGCTGTTTGAGCGATACGGAAAGTTACGAACATTGTATAGTTCAGGACCGTTTGAAGCCACGATTGAAGCTCTGGGCGTTCCCATGCGAGCGAAGTATGACTGTCCGAGTCCCGGGACAAAGGATAGTACCCCGCTATGGAGGTCGGCGGCCAATACTTGCATGACAGTGCTGAGATACGGATTGACAGTTTTGGATGAGTTTGTTGCCGGTAGGATCTCTGTTTGGGGCACATGTGATATTGGCAATCGGGATCGTGTTCATTCATCAAGAACGTCTTCAGAACTCCCACAAGAGGTTTCGAACAGCATATATTCGCACTTGTTGGACACCCTCGAAGGGTTCTTGCTTCCGACAAGGTATATCCAAACGGTGCTAGCGCATATCCCTATTTGATGCTGATTGTGCCTTCCAATAGCGAGCCACCCTCCAGTTTATCACCGGAGGAATTGTCCGCAGACGAAGCCTTTGATGTTTCGGTTCTGACGACCGTCGAAACGGATATCATTCTACACCTTGGACAAGCACACGTTCCCGAGTCTCTGATACTGCGGTTAATTGAGGTGATTCGCAAGGGTTCCAAACTGTACAGCACGCAAATTGAGAGCAAGGGTGGACCACGAGCCAACGGGAATGTGCCAGTTTTGGTTGGAGGAATCGCTGGAGAAGCGGGATCGGAGAGTGTAGCCAAGATTAAAGGTGGGATTAGCTCTCACGCACTTGGAAGTGATGTCATTCCTGTGGTTCGAGAACGCTTCGGGTTCAGCTGCCTTGGAACACTCTTTGCGCTTGTTTCCGATTCGAAGTCCGGTGAGACCAACACAGATTTCGAGCGAAATACACGTGCCCATGGACTGACCGTTCTGCATGCTTCAGACAATGCAGCTGTCCGGCTTCGACTTGCTGAGATAGTGGGTCCCGTGCTGCTCGAAAAGTGCAAGGAGGTGTTGTTGGGATACACAAGTGATCAGCCCTTGTATGGACGCATGCCTTTGCCGAGGTACATTTTCCTTCTTGGCGATACTCAGTGCATCTCATAGTGATTACTTCCATTCGCTGGCAGGATTCGAGAAGAGGAAATGATGTACATACTGCGACAATTGTCTGAAGTAAATCTTCGGCCCAATATTTTGGTCAAAGCGCTTGGGGAGGACAAAAATCGTATGTATTTTGCGTTTCCGATTGAAATTGCGTTGACGTTTGGGGTACCATTAGACCAACTCATGTATGTCGTCGCAGACCCGCTTCGATCCCACATTCTTTCTGGTGGATCCGCGCATATTTTCGCTTTATATCCGACGCTATGTAACGTTCTCTGCATCCTCGCAAAAGGATCAGGCGGGGTAGTGGGAAGTGGGGATGGAGGTGGAGGTGGGGGTGGGGTTGCAGAAACTGGGGAGAGTCAAGGGGACATGGGTGGAGCAGGAGTAGTTGAGTCAGTACGGAAGTGTTTAGGACGCATTGGAAAGGAACTTGGGATAGAAAATTTATGAATTGAATGAATCAACAAAAAAGTACATAATTAGTAGGGGGTATCCCAGTATCCGCCCAAAATCAATTTCGTGGGGAGGGTTGTGTTGCACAAACGTGGGGAATGGAATGAATCCTCCGAATCCAACCGTGCTTGGACTTGCACGCGTGCCCCCAGGGATCCACCTGAATTGGCAAGCAGCCATAACAGAGCACAGCACCAAACAACCAGAACAACCCACCCACTGCCAAGCGCACGAAAGGAAACTGCGGGGGGCGACGGAAGCAGGACGTTGCAAGTGCTGGCCTGGCTCGCCGTCCGTCCGTGCCCATCCTGCCAGGAACTTGTAGGAACTTGTAGTTCGTGATTCCCACGCACGCCGGTCTTGCCCTTTCTTCCCTCGCAGAATAATGTCGGCGCCTTCCAAAAAGCCTTCAAAGCGGCCCCATTCAACAAACGGTCCCTTACCTTCTTCCCACCACCACAACCTGACATCCTCCCTCTTTTCAAGCCTATCAAAACGGTTGAGCCGTCAGCATCTCGGTTCAAAGTCCCCTCCTGCCCCTCTTCCCACCGATTTGCCGGCGCTACCTCCTGCCTCCCATCCGGAAAGACCAACTCTTCGGCGGAAACGGGCGCTCTCAGAAGTAGCCATCCCATCACCACCCCTAGATAGCCTGTTTCCAAAAATGTCTCCAAGGGCTGTCGACGACCGCAACGTGCAAGATTCATCCGACTATTTCCCGGCCAGTTCGCCGAGGCTCTCGTCGACCTCTCCTCAGAAACAACGAACGACCGCCAAGCGAACTTCCCTAACCATTGGTGCAGATGGACGAGTATCTCGTCTCTCGTCACCGCAAAACGCGTCTTCGCCTTCATCCCTCAACAACGCACCGGTGTTCTGGCGTGACAACCAACCTGTTTCTGTCATTATCGCAAACGGGACCGTATCCGTGCGTGGGGTGAATTTCACGGAAAGTGGGGTGGAGCTGGCAGGTGGGGATCAGGCCACGCCTTTATTTGAGGAGCCGGTGGTGTTGGTTGGAATGAAATTGCGAAAGGATAAGGATGGGTTTGCGGACGCCCTAATGAAGCGATTCGCTCTTTCTGGGACACAACGAAAGCCAAGATCGAAATCCGCCCCTCCGCCTCCCTCAAGGAAAGCTTCCTCTTTTTTCCGTGCGTTGTCACCGTCGCGTTCCCGTCAAAATCTGGCATCAGACATTATGTCTGTTGTGGGTGCCGAAAATATCCCATCGCAACCTATTAGTCCGAAAAATCCATCTTCCACCACAGATATGGTACTCACGCCTACCCCCATACCCGCACATCCGAACGACATTGCCCCGGCGGCAGACTTTCAACCTTCAATACGCGTCAAATTCAAATTGATGACTGCAAATACCGCCATCCGTCTTGTGGCACAAACCCAATCAGATTTGGACTATCTTATTCGCGAGCTGGAATCGGAAAAGGCGCTGACAATGGCTGGCACGCAGGGTGGTGATGGGACGCGGCTGCTGTACGCGTTGAGGGAACGTGATGAGGCGAACAGAAGTTGCAGGGATTGTGGGGAAATGTGGCCGGAGTGGGTGGTGCTGGAACGAGTGGAGGGCGATGGAAAGGCGACAGAGTGTAATGGATCGGGTGCTTGGACGGCTGGAATCGTCTGTGATGGTAAGTCCCGGTTCGCTGGTTTAAGAAGGTTTGGGGCTAATCTCTTGATGTTAATACATTAGCTTGCTCGGGTCGCCATCGAGGACGGGATTCCTCCCGCGTCATCGTTCGCTCATTCCTCCTGGACGATAAACTCTTTGCCGACACGTCAACAAACCTCTACCGCGCAGTGGCCCGCGCTTCCAATCGGGATGGCATTTGGAGTGGCGGGACGTCGGGATGACATGTGGTTGACGGGGAATTCAGCGGGAAGGAAAAGATGGACTTCATTCGGCCAGGAGAGTAAGCGAAAGTGATGTGATATCTTGTCCGAAAGGAAATTTGGCGGATTATGTCTTTGTCGTGTCTGTTTGTTCATCCCTATTGAAGAAGGGGGCCCTCTCCTTGGGTGCGATGTGGTGCTGAGCAAAACTGTAATATATATGTAAAATACATGATGGTTGTGCCAAGAGATTGGATGTCTACGGGAGCGGATTCAAGGTTATCAGGGAGATTTATGTCTGGCGGATGTGGTGCCAACCTGCCCCGCAAGTAAGGGAAATCTTAGGTGCCATTGATCTTTCTTGCTTCTCGTGCATTCATAAACCCCTTGAGCGCTCCTTGCTATGCGCTCTCCACCAGACAGTAGCCAAATGGAGCGGAATCAAATGTGGTTTCCTCTGAATACTTAAATTTCGATGCATTTTTACAGCGTCCGAACTATATACTTTTGGAATAGTAGAAAACGTGTCCAAAGATACGAGCCAGCAGGCTAAGATGCTTCTTGATAAACGTAAGACTGAGTCGACGGAAACACGAAAAACTCCTTTGCCGAGACCTCCCTCCCCATCTCCCCATCTC
>JADGKA010000378.1:0-22886 GCA_027604605.1 Borealophlyctis nickersoniae
TTCTTCCCCCGGCCCCGCGCTTATCCCACCCTGCTCCACTAACACCCATCCTCGGCGTCCCCATCATTGAACACATGCAAATCGCCGACCCATCCGTGATGCCCTTCTCGGATATCAAAATAGTGGTTAAAGACGTGCTGATGGCGTTGATTGGCCAAGAGCGTGTGTCGGTGCGGGCGGATAGGAATCCAGAGACGTTGGCGATGTTGGTTTGGGGGGCGGCGGTTGCCGGGTTGGATGAGTTGGTTGTTTGTCCAAAGTGAGTGCTTTGGTCTTGTCTTGTTGGTAAAGTGTATTGTTCACCAACGTGGTTCTTTGAGCTAGACCGGTAAAAGAGATCGTCGACGATTGCATCAACGCCATTTTGGATCATTTGACGGCCGGGAACTTGAAAGTTGTGACGGCAGCTGCTGATGGGTTGACCCTGTATGCGCAGAATGTGGCGCTGTTGAAGTATCTCGATAGGGTAAAGTATAGGCTCAACCGTATCAGCCATGGTTTCTGAGCACATATTTTCTTCCTTACCGAATAACATGGCGTTTCAGGGAATCATGGAAAGCGTTCTAGCAAAACTTGTCGGCGCTTTATCCGAGCACTTGATGTTCCAGCACGGTACTACGAATAAAGAAATGCGGGGTACGTCAATTCGCACACCCTATTGTAATCCTTTTTTTTTCCGTCATCCTAAAAATTCCGTCAAATGTTTTCACAGGTCACATAATATCACGGCTGTTTTACTGCATGTTAGAATGGGTGATGATCATGCCACCAGATTTACTCTCCACCCCAAAAGTGTCCCATCTCGTCTTCGAAGTCATCGAGAGCGCTTTAGGGGTTGCGGCGGCTGCAAGTACGGTCAGTGCCTCTGTTTCGAAAGCCTGTTTACACTCCTGTCGATCGCCTTCCGGATCTTTTACTGACTGACCCACAAACTTGACTGCATTGCTCTTAGACCGAGCCTGACAAAGAGCGCCCTGTGAGTCCCGCATCATCACGGGTATCCCGGCAACCGCGGCAGCGAGCCAGCGTGTACGAAATCGCCACCAGTGGCAGCGGAGTTGGAGGAGGTGGGAACGGAAGTCCCAACAACATATCCCCAACGGCTTTTGCCAATCGAGAAACGCGGCGGCCGGCGAGTATGGTGTTTGACGGGAAGCATGCTGGAGAGTGGGGTGAAAAGGAGGAGAAGGAACTTGCGGCGGCTGCTAATGACGAGGAAGATGAGGTTGCTGAGTTGATCAGGGTAAGGGACGCTTTGCTTGAGAGCAAGTCAATTTTTGTCGCGTGTTAACCGGATTCTTTCGCGTCGGAATAGGAATCCGCAGAGAACGTCCTCCTGCACATATTACACCATTCCAACAACTTTGCCCCACCCTGCGGCGCTCCGATGCTGTGCAGGTAAACCAAACGATACAGACGCAAACTTTTCGTCTTCCTAATTGCGCAGTCGCAATATCTGACGTTTGATGTTTGCACCGCAGCCAGATCATGGACCCGGCACTAGCGGAAGAATCGGCTTCAGATACCGGAAAGTACTTGTACTTTGCATTTAATAGTACGACCATCATCACGATTGTGGAAATGCCGGGGAATACTGCACTTGGTACTGTCTCAGCAGGTCTTCCTGACTTTTTCGGCTACATGACATTGATACGGTTACCCACATCCAGAATCCCGATCACGTCTCATCCTCCGAGACATGACAGGTCGCTACACATGGGACACCCACCTCTTTTACGAAAGCCTCAACAAAATGCAACGCATCGCGGACGCAGCTCGGGCAATGGTTGACGAGCGCGGGTCTGATTCCGTGGATGGAGACGGGGAGGAGGAGGGGTTGGTTCCTGATCCGGACGATTTTGACGCGGATCCGTGCCGGTACCTTGGGATTGCGCCGGAGTTGACGTTGGTGGATGAGGTGCTGGTTGAGGATGAGCCAAGGGTTTTCGAGCAGTGGGTGGTGCTTTGTGAGTTTTGGTGTCACGTGTGGTCTGTGAGCTGACATATATTTTACAGGGATAAGGTTACGTATCAACGGAATATCGGGGATGCGCCGGTGTGGAAAGAGGGGGTGGGTGTGGAGACTGCCGATATGCTCGACGAACTTCTGCAATAGTAAGATCCAGGTTTCTGCTTGATTCCCGCCGCTACGTTTGGGGTGTTGACCATTTCTCAACAGCATTGGGGAAGTTCATCCCGACTGCCTGTTCAAAGAAAGGGAATCTCTCACTGTTCCGGCGGACATCCCAGCCCAGAAGGCAGAGGCAGTCGCAAAAACGGCTCGCGCACTTCGTCGTCAAATCAATCGCGAGCGGGTATCTGACGAAGAATTTGTTACCCGCAAAATGAGGGAGCCGGATGCAGAGTCTGGTACACTTACGCCGGAATGGGACGAACTGAATGTGGATGTGGACACGCCACCCAAACAAGAGTCACAGCCAGATTTGGCCGGGACAGAATCGACAGATATCGTCCCGCAACTACCTCAATACGCTGATCCCCCACCATTACCATTGGGTCTCCCCCGCCGCCGCGTATCCATCGTAACCCCGCACGACCACCTCCTTTCCACAGCCGAACAACCCCACGGCCGCCGCGCGTCAGTAGCCTCCCACTCCATCCCGCACACAAAAGGTTACGTCCAAGTCCGCCCCGCACCGCACCCGCGCTCCGAACCTCAATATTTCCGGTCGCGTCTGCTCTTGAGCCATCTGGGACATTTGCATTTTGATGGGTTGAAGGATGGATACTTTCATTTGCTTGCAAAGACGCCGGCGCTGTTTAGGGATATTAAGGTGCTGGATAGGAAGCATGGGTGAGTCGGGAATGATGATGATGTAGGGTTGTGAAGGGAGTCGCTGATGCCCCGATCTTTTAGCCGTGAGGTCATCAAGGTTGCCATTTTGTACATTGCACCTGGCCAAGAAGACGAGCAAAGCGTATTCCAGAATACTTCTGGCAGCGCCGAGTATCAGGCGTTTGTGTCCAGTCTAGGATGGGAGGTAAACAAGACGTTGCCGTCCTTTGCAATTCCAATTGTCCTTCTAACCGGACCGGAGAACAGATTGATTTGACTACGCATCCTGGGTACCTAGGAGGTTTGGAACGCAATGCCGCCACCGGGACACTCGCAACGTACTTTTGTACGTCAACGCTGGAAATTATATTCCATGACGTGACGAAGATGCCGACGGATTTGAATGATCCGAAGCAGCTCAAGAAGGTACCTGCTTGTCCCTGCATCCGACCATGAAAAATGGCATCTGACATTGCAAACAACTAAAATTTATGAGTTTATCGCGTCCAGAAACGGCACATTGGCAACGACCATGTTCATGTAGTATGGAATGAACATTTCCGTGATTATCGCCGAAATACAATTGGTGGAGACTTTGGGAACGCACAGATTGTGGTGACGCCGATGCCAGATGGATTGTATGCCATTGAAGTGTGCCGTGATGGAAAGGTGGGGCAACTTTTCCTCACCACACAGCAGTGTTCCGTTTCTTACATGCCTTTGGATTGCGAATACATATTACTTAGGTTCCCACGTTTGGACCACTTCAAAACCGTATGACGGTTTCAAAAGCCGCGCTTGGACCTCTTGTGCGCGCAACAGCTGTCAACGCCCATCGCGCAGCTCTCCATCCCTTATCCGCTGCCTCTCCAACGCACGGATCAATTCGCGCACATCCGCAGATACAACAGCAACGTCATGCATTTGGCGCTCGCAGGGATGACATTAGGACGATAGCCAACCGGCATAAAGTTGGCAAATGGACATTTGAGCGATTTGTGCAGAGTGTATTTGGGACAGGGGCAGAGGGGATTGTGGGGGAGGTTGAAGGGAATGGGAACTCAAGCGGGGCGGTAAAGACAGACGGAGGTGTAAGTGGTGTTCTTCCTTCTCTACCGGCCAAATTGGAAAAGGGTGCGAGTGGAGCTTTACAGTAGCAGACGGTAGAAAGCAACACAATACACAAATTTCATAACAAGCACATGAATAAACAGCGTCAATTCAACGATGTATCTATTATTACCGTGGGCCAAAATCCTTGAGAGTTCTGGTCTTAGCACGTGCATTGACGTGTCTGGGGTATCCGGCTATGACTCGCCCAGCCACAAACGATTCCCCTCCTCCGAATCCCTATTGAATCCCCACATTAAAAGAAACTGTACAAATAACCAGATGGCAGACAACAAGCACCCGAAAACGGCAGGTGGGACGCGGGGGATGGCGGACAGCGACTGGACGAAGGCTCTTCGCGCCATTCACAGCAACTTGGACGAGTTGAACCGAAAACTGCAACAACAACTGCGGCCCTCGCCGAGTCAAAAAACACCCTACAGTCCACCTCCCACTCCTTCTCGCTCCCCTGTCCCAACCGTGTACCATGAATACCCGTCCCCGACCACAACGCCTTTACCTGAAGTTGGGTCCCGCGGCGGTGGGACATACGCAGGCGGTTCATATGGAAGTGGGTCGACAGAAGGTGGTAGTGGGTACGGCGCTGGAGGTGGTGCTGTCAAACAGACTCCAGCGGAGACTCCTCACATGTATGAGCAACCATCCTTGGGAACGCAGGTGGAAACCACTCCAACGGCGACAGGACCTTACATCCCGCCCATGGAAACCCCACTCCTCACCCTCGCAACCACCTGCACCACCACCACAACCCTGACGGAGACCCCTATTGAAACCAGCCCCCTCGGCCAAATCAACTGCCCACCTCCCATGACAGAAACAGAAACAGAAACCACCACCCACATCCTGCCCCCCACCATCGTTTCGACTGAAATCATTCCCACCACCATCACGTCACCTGTTGTTGATGATTCGATTGGGTTGGAGGTGCGGAAGATGGTGGAGCAGGGGGGGAAGGGGATGTGTACGGATGAGGAGGTGCAGATGGCGGCGGAGGAGGAAGGGTCGCGGATAGATACCACACCGGACGCGGATGCGGGCCGGCTGTACAAGCCGGTCGAAGGAGGGGAAACTGGTCTTGAATTGATCCACCTGTGAGTTATTTTGCTGAAGTAAATTGCTTGATATGAAGTTTGACAGGTACGTTGTTTAGATCGTCATCCGGCTCCTTGTTGGAGCAAGAAATGTCAACGCCATGCGCTCAAGGAACCGAGGCTGCGCAATCCGATGCCGTCTTCAACTGCGGGGTGCGGGACGTGGTGGACATCACAGACTCCGACCACGACAATGTCAGCACACACAACGACGAGACAGCAAAGGCTAAAAAACGGGTGCTGGGGTCTGAGGAGAGGTTGGGTGGGGAAACAGATGGTCAAAATCATCTGACGCATAATGACCAGCGGAAAAGGAGGAAGACAGAACCGGAGGGCCGAGGTGAAGGAATCCATCATGAAGAAACCTCTCCTGCTGAACTGCAACGCCATCTTGGCTGTCTGATCGCCTGGTTAAAACATCAACCTGCGGCCGAGCCATTTCTCAAGCCTGTTGACCCAGTCGCCCTCAACGTCCCTGATTACTTTGACATAGTAAAAAAGCCGATGGACATTTCTACCATCCGGAGGAAAAATCAGGCCGGAGAGTACAGGGAACTCAAAGACCTTGAGCATGACCTTCATTTGATGCTAAACAACTGCTACCTGTATAATCCTCCGGACCACTGGATTTGTCGAGCTGCAAGGCATCTGGAGAAGCAGATTGAAGAACGCCTACGCTGGTGCGCCAATGAATTACAAGTTGCAAGGCAGGCGCATGGTCTCCGGAAGCGTACCAGTTTTCGGGCGTCCTGGCATGTGCAAGAATAGTGTGGCCGGGTCAGCTTGACGGATCCAATGAGTTGCTTGTTACCGTCGGAGGGAGCCAGAGAGGGACAGGTGCACAAGTTGCAGGAGGCAAGAGGGGAGACGGTGGCAAGGGAGGAGTAATGGCGGGGATGGTCGCTTGCTCCGTCGAGACATGAGGGTTCCATGGTCTTTCTTGCTCGTTCGTTGCCTTTCTGATCTTGAGCAAAAAGTTAATGCTCAATCCGGCTAGCAAAAATGGCTTAAGTCGCTTTTGTAAATAATGAATTCGAATCAATCTTGCTTGTGATCGCTATGTGAGACTATAACGCACCAGGACGCGGCGAGGAAATTTATCATCGGCCCCTTCTTCTCACAGTTTGCGGATGTGCAAGTCATTTCACACCGCCCAGTGCTTCCCACACCGACATATTCGTAACTTCATCACCATGGATGCTCTTCCGACCCCTCCTTCTGTCTGTGGGAAGCGGGGACTGGCCGTTTCAGCAGGCGGTACCGAAGAGGGCCGCGTATCCAAAATGCCCAAACATTGCATTCCTTGTTCTTGATAAGCCACAGACATATGCCCAAAACATGCGAAATATCCGCAGCCTACAGATATAGGATACTTTTGCTACGACGGTCAAGCCGCGAAGACGCAGCAGAGTCAGTCGGTAGAGTTAGCTCATTACCGTGCAGCAGAGATGGGATTGAAGGGAATAGGAACCCAAGTGGGGTGGGAGGACAGACAGAGGCGTAAGTAGTGGTCTTCCTTCTCCACCGGCCAAATTCGAAAACATAAGCAAAAGTGTCGTTTCAATAAAGTATCTATTACTACTATGTCAGACAGAATTCTCGAGAGGTTCTGTTGCCCAGAGGGCGCTGGAAAGCGTCGCTAATTTATATTTACGGTTATGCGTCGCAACGGACCTGTAAACCAACGGAACAAAAGGAGTTGAGAATCGCGGCTTGCGGATGGTGGAACGAGTCAATGTCGGAGGACCTACCGAATTGTCCACAAGTTGGAGTAGTTCACACGTCCCCGTTCGATGTATCCGATGAAAGTGCCCTGTGAATCAAAGGGGTAAAAATGAATGAAAAGCGGATGGTGAGTTATGGTCGTTGCCGGATGCTGCATGAACAAGAGGAGCAGAAACTTACCAATTGGACATAAGCTGCTGGAGATCCCGTTAACCCGAATCGCTCACTCGTTACCCTGCTCGTTCCAAGTCTGTAGCTAGTGTAGCTGTGTAGCCCTGAACCATTGTATATGAAGAGATTAGTTCGAATGGCAGGGCTGAACAGATGAAGGGAAGGATGAACCAACCTGATCTCCACCAGCACTAGCCTTGCGCAAGTGAGCCGCTTCACATTGTTTGAGTGCGAGTTGCAGAAAGGTGATGGCAACTGAAAGTATGGAATGGAGGAGAACAAAAGGCAAGAGACGCAGCACACGGGACTCACCAAAGAGTTGTTGGTCAAGTGCTGACTTTGATTCTCTTCATCCAGCGACATAAGGAAACGTGACGAGGCAGTAGAGAGTTCAATTTTGGACGAGATCCAGGGGTCCCCATAGTCTGCGCTCCCGAAGGAGCCCGTATGGTGGCTTAATCCTGAGGTTACCAGCCTCGTATAACAAACCCCATGCCCCGGGTATTGGTCCGAGCCATTGAACTCTCTGTGCTTCTGCATGCAGATGATAGAGAAGAAAAAAGTGGAGAGGGAGGAAAAAGTGAAGAGGGAATGGGTGGTTGAAACAACTTTGGAATTCACGGCGACCGGGTGTGGATACCGTCAGCACAGGGGGGGGGGGTTCACGACGCGTCAGTCACGGGTGTGGCGGAGTACTTCGGTATCCGCATCTTGTTGAAGTTATCTACCGGTAAGAGATCTCTCCGCCCCCGTCCCTTTCAGCATTCCAAAGTTCGTCTTCCCCACCTGCTCACTCAATACAATTGTGGAAAAGCCAAGTGATCCATAACAGTCTCCGAGGGCCTTTCATTCCATCCTTGCTTCCTTGCAAATTCGCGCCTCACCATGGGTCCGCCCGACTGGAACAGAATCCTAAAACTCAACGCAGACGAGCTAGAGGTACAACGACTTCTAATATGGTCACGGCAAGACCTCAGATTGTTTGTGATACGCAACCGTGTTGCCATAAATTGACACCAGCCATTGTCGCTTTTGAAAAGGATGAAGACAATGAAGACGACGTTCTTGACAACTTGTACCCAATGATTGTCTCAACTCGGTTGCGTCTGGACGATCCAAAGGCTACCCCCGAAAACATTGCAAAATTGTTCAAAGTCGCTCAAGCGGTCATGAAGTGAGTTTAACGTTTCAGCATGTAGTGGAAGAGTCTGTACAGGTGCCAACTAAGCAAAGCCAACATTGATCGCTGTTTTGCACCATTCGCCGTTGAATGTTTGTAGGGTCAAAGACTTATTTTATGCGAGTGCGGATAAACGGGTTGAGGACCTTGAGGTAAAGAATGAGGTGTGCCGTACCATTTGGTATCTTCCAATAATCTGAAACCTTTTCGCTGTATTGATAGACCGCTTTGGAAGACAGGGAAGCCGAAATCAGTCGGCTGCGCTCAATAGCACTCGGCGGTGGTACAGGAGATTCCTTTCCAGGTACAGTGCTCTCAGCCGAATGCTGGCATACCCCAGTCAACTCTGGGGTACATCCATTGTTTATCGACCACTTCCCCCAACAGAGGTTCGCATGCTTCGCGAGGACATTGCTGACTTGGAAAAGCAGAAGGATTCGCTCAACAAGGAGTTGATGAGAACTGAGGCGGCCTTGGATGCTGAGCGGAATGATAAGCAGGAAGTGGATTTGGTACCCATCCCTTCCCCATGTATACTCGATGATGTCGTATCAAACTAATTCCCGTAACTTCAAAAAGGCATTAAGCAAAGAAAAGGCCCATGCCATATCACTCGCGGACACGGTCGCCCGGCTAAAACAGGAAGTTGGGCATTATGTTGCTCAACTCACGAGTCAGAAGGATCGGCTACAGTCCAAAAACTTGGACGAAGATCAGTTCCGAAATCAGTTAAAGGTATACAGTGGGATAAGCGCTTCTCTCGCGAGGAAACCCGCAAAAAGTGCGGATGGCGGTGACCCTACATATACAATGACTCAAGCTGTAAAACAACATTAGGAAAAAAACAATGAGATCAACCGCTACGTCGCCGAAATCCAGATGTTGAGCTCCAAAAACGCTCAAATGGGCGCGGAGATAGATGCGATGGAGCAGGAACTTGAGGCCACCGTCATGGAGATTGAAAAGTAAGTCCTTTTCCATCCGGTACCTTCTCACCCCCTTTTACATCTACAACCTGCAAATTTTTCAGAAACGCCAAAGACCGCGAAGAAGCGCAGCAAATCATCATGAAAAGCGACCGCATCATCGACCAATTAACTGACGAGAGGGATATGCTGAAGCTGAGATTTGAAGAATTGTCGGCGCAGTTGGAGACCAAAGGGACGCGGGATAGCACGTTATTGGAGGAGTTGCAGGTCCAAGTCAAGAAGTACAAGGTGAGGAAACGGGTACTGCTGCGCCCGCAGTCATAAAGGTTAAGAAATCATTATTACTTGTTTTTGACGGTTGCAATTGATGAAAGCGTTCAGCCCGAGAATCGCAATCCACCCTCGTCGAGAAAGACAGCATTATCCAGCGTTTGAAAGAAGATGTGGCGACTCTACAGGACGAAGTGCGGTCATACAATGTGGACGCTATGAAGAAGCTCATCAACGATAAAGGTGGTTTATGTTTCCAGAACTAAAATTTTTATGTGGCAACTTTCCTCATGCTCACACCCGCCATTTGTGAAACCTAGACGAGACCATCCAAGCATTACGAGACAAACTTCAAATATCCTACCGCGATTTCGAGCTCTTAAGTTTAGACTGGGATAAACTCGACCACATCCTCAAACACCAAGTAACGTCCCGTACCCCTGCCGCATCGCATCACCATCCATCGCAGTTTCCTCACACTCTGCATTGTTTTCAGGACCAACACCAAACCGCCCCAATCCGCGACCACATCTCCACCCTGCAAAAACTCAAAGAAAAGATCGACGCCTACAAAGCGCGACACAAAGATGACTTGGCGCGAATCCGGAAGGTGGATGATCAGTTGGAGGAGAAGGAGAATGAGTTGGTGGAGTTGAGGGCGAGGGTGGAGCGATATGAATCTGGTACCATTTTGCTCCTGGGGTTTTTTTCCATGAAGGGGGAGGCTGATTTTTGACTGAGGGTATACCAATGTCAATCAGGTGTATACGGCTTAAAAGAAGCCGTCCGCGAACTTAAGGAAGCGAAACTTCAAAAAAACCTTCGAGATAAAGAAATCACCGCGTTAACCCAGCGAGTGAACGACTTGGAGGCTCAGGTAAACCACATTCTCTTTTTCCTGTATTTTCGGTGAACTGCGCTCAACTTTTACTCGGACCAGGTCGGAGACATCCTAGAAGAAAACGACGAACTCCGTCGTCGCCTCGGTATCACCGACCGCACGTCGTTGGATTTGACGAATTTGAGGCATATTCGGGCTGTGGAGCTGGTGGGGTTGCAAACCATTCGTATTTTGTCTGTCAGTTGAAGAAAGTCTGAATTATCTGTTCTTTTAGGAACAAGCCCGTGGTCTGAACCTGCAGCTACAGAAAGAGATTGACCGGTTGGAGGAAGAGAGGTTACGTTTGAAAGCGGCTATGCGTTTGCATGCCATGGAGGTAAATCTTGAAAACTCCATGGGGTGGTCAGAGCTCAAAGCCGTCGGGTGGTCCAAAATTTGCTGACTCCCTTTTCTCGATTTAGCGTGGCGAGCGAGCGGTAGAACTCGGTCTAACAGCTGCAGATTTGACGGCTGTGGAGGACTACGCAGAAGCGTTACGTGCGGGAGAGGATGGGGTGCCAGGTGGTGGGGTGAAACGAGGTATGGTACAATTATTCGGTATCCCCATAGCAGTACATCTAATCCGTTTTGTAGCTCGTGGTGTATCCGATGGGACAATCAGCAGCTCACAGCTCGAAAAATTGGCTATCGAGCTGGAACGTGCGCAGGTGGAGGGTACCGAGGCTCGGGATACCATCAAAGACCTCGAGGTAGGCATATCACAGACCATGTCCATCTTCCAGACACCTTGCATCAGAATTCGAAGATTGCATCTTTATGATTTCTTCTTCCATTTTCTTAGAGCAGAAATTCTCATCTACTGGAAGAAACCCGCGCCCTAGAAGCAACCATCAAAGAACTTTCCACAACGCTGATCAGAACCCGTGATCCTTCATCCTCCTCCTCCAATGACGACACTCAAACTGCTGCATCGGCCGCGTTTCCGATGGTATCGAAACTGTTGAAACTGCTGGAAACAAAGATGCAGATGGAGCAATTGGGGTATCTCAAGGGGTCGGATGCCGAAATCAACGTTCTCGCTGTTGCTGAGGTGAGTAGTCAGGTGGATACCCGGGCGATTCAGTGCAAGCGGTCCCGCTTCTTAACCATATGCATCATCCAAATAGACTCTCCGCACCGACCTCCAAACCACCCGCGCTCGTCTCAACTCCCTGACTTCCACCCTCGAAACAACACAATCCGAACTCCTCGCTGTGCGGCAAGACCGCGACAATTGGAAACGCAAAGCGGAAGCGCCCCGGAAAAGGCTGCTGCAACTCCCCGCCGAGTTGGCGCTGGGTAATATGCAGGATTATTCGGCGTTGGCGGACCAATTGGTGGAATGTTTAATGGAGGAGAAGAGGGTGAAGGGGGAGTTGGAGAGTGCTAAGGAGGCGTTGGAAACGTATCATGTAAGTCTATTGTGGTACACTGCTGCGCTTTTAGCCCGCATCGCTTCTCAGAGCCTCCTAACGGTTCGTACGTTCAGGACATCCACGCCACCCTCGCCCACAAACACCACCTCCTCTACACCACCCACACCGCCGCCCTTCACACCCACACCCAAACCCTGACCTCCCTCCAATCCCAACTCGCCGCGGCCGAATCCGCCAAAGATCTCGCCGAAACGCGCGCGCGCGAACTTGATTCCCTCTTGAATGTGTCCAAATTCGGACCGGATGAGGCAAAACAGGCGCTGGTGGAGGCGCAGAGACGGTTGGTGGTGATGTGTGTTAATGAGAAGCAGTTGGGGAGGAGGTATGTGGCGTTGGTGGAGGTTGAAAAGGGGTTGAGGAAGGAGAATGCGAGGATGAAGGTAAGAGATGTCTTTGTTGTGGAAGTTGAAATTGAGGGCATGTTATAATGCTAATGCCGGGATTTGGGTGTGGTTGCGCAGACGGATATGAAGGCGTTAGATAAAGCGGCGAAAGAAACCATCGGCCGATTGCAACGGTGGAAACGAGACGCTAGCGACAAGATCGACAGGCTGCAGCAACAGTTAGCAGGTAACGTACTCTCCCATTCCCGCTTCTTGTTTTGTTATAACACATAAGGCTCACATCCCGCAAGATTCCGTCCCATCGACCGATCACGCCCAAACCGAACACAACCTCCGCCTCACCACCTCCAAACTTCATTTTATGCTCTCCCGCGAGCGCGAGTGGATCGCCGACCGCGAGTCGCGCGAGCAGGAACGCAAAACCGCAGAAACGTTGCGCGCGCAGGTGGAGAAATTGAGTCTGGAATGCGCGGAAGCGCAGTCGAGAGCTCTGAAAATGGAGGAGGCGCTGGTGAAGGTTGCTAAGGGGGAGGTAAGAATGGGCGAAGTGTTCTGTGTGTGTGGTTTCGTTTGTGAGCGGCTGCGTGATGGTGGTTATTTAGGCAGGATCAGCACCTGGACAACAGTTGGCGGAAGCCGAGCATCGTGCTGCCACATTGGAAGTCAAGCTCCAGGTGCTACAGAACCGGACGGAGATTGCGGAGACGAAAGCGGCTGGGATGGCTGAGACTGAGGCAGAGGTAATACAAATTGCTTTTGCGGTCAGATTCCTTCCTTCATTCTTTATGAAAGTTGATGCGGCATGTTAGACGAAGAGAAGGCTCGATATTTTGGATAAAATGTACATGGACGCTCAAGAAGAGAATTTGAAAGTACGGGAAGCGGAGATGGAGTTGCGGAACTCGTTTGAGGTGGGTTGCCCTTCTTCCACCGTGATTTGATTCCTGATGGGTCTTCCTTACTCATGTCACTCTGATTTAACGAACAGGGCGGCGCCAATCGAGAAGAACACCAACGCAATCTCCGTCAAATTACGGATCTAGAATCCCAACTCCACGCGTTAAAAAATGATGTGGAAAAGTGTAAGCTCCCTACTGCACTCCCTTCTCTCTCCCTCTTCCGTATTGCCCTTTTAACTCTCCCTACAGATAAAACCCTCAGCGACCTCGCCGCGACCCAAACCGCCGATATGGCCCACCTCCACGCCCTCGACGAGAAAGAAAAGGATATCCTTCGGGCGGCCATTGCGGAACTCCAAATGGAAGGAGAGGATAAACTCCTCATAGGAAAACTGCATCATCATATTTTGGCGTTGCAGATGAGCGAGGCGGCGGCGTTGGGGAAGTTGGAGGTGTTGAACAGCAAGTGTTTGAAGCTGGAGAGTACAGTTACGCAGGTACGGACGGGAGTGATGCGTTTGTCGGTACGCCGCATGTCACTAAAAGGGAGTTTGTGCGCGTGGTAGCTGGAGAAGGGTGTAGACGAGCGCGAGAACATCATTTTCCAGATCCGGGTAGACAACAAGAACCGGCTGCGATACGTGCAGCGGATGTTGAGCGAGGCTCGGATTAAATTGAGCGGGGCCGTTGCGCTGGATAAGCATGAGGTACAATCAACAGTTGATTGTTAGGGGGGAGCTAAAGGAAGGTGATTAAAGTTGGTTAAATTGCACAGCGCACTTGCGAGCTTGTCCGGACCCTCGATGCTCGTAAAACGGAGTTGAGCAAAGAAATCCGACACCTTGTGGACGAACGGAACCGCTTAGAAGGTACCTCTTTTTGACTTGCACAGAACCCCGCAGAAAAATTACACTAAGCCCATCACATTCAGATAAACTGGCGGAAGCCCACCTCCAATCTCAGTCCCAAGACGACCTCCTCGCGGCTTTACGCAACACTTCGCAAGCAACCGAACGCGTCGCAGCCTGGCACAGCAAGTTATCCAAACTCCAGCTTTCCGAGCTCAGATTGCAGCGGGAGTTGGCGAGGGAGAAGGAAGCGCACGCGTCGGCCAAGAGGGAGTTGGAGCATACAGTTCAGAGGGCGGCGAGGTTGGAGGATCGCGTGGTTGCGCTGCAGGTAGGAATTGGCTTGGCATTTCGTGTGTATGCGGAGTACCTTGGATGTGGGATGCTGATTTGGAAAGGGAAAATTGACTTTAGGCGGAGTTTGATGCCGAGCAACTGGACTGGGAACGCCGTCAAAATGACTTGGAAATGGCCGTTCAAATGTACGAGGAGGAGCGGGACAAAATTTTCCAGGCCGCCACGGCTGCGGAGGTATTTGCCACTTTCCAGTAGACACAGCAGTTCCGTCAGAAAATCACGTCTAAAGAGAGATGCCTCTTTCTGTGCCTGTGCTTAGTTGAAAGAAGCCCTCCCCGACCGCGCGCTCCCCATCGGACAACAACTTGAAACCGCTCTTCGCCTTCTTGTCGAGCGTGGAAGACTGGTGGCTGCGCAGGAACTGAAAATCTCCACATTTGAAGGCAAAGTTGCCGCTCTGAACGCGGAGAAGCAGGTTGGAATGTTCAACTCTGATGGTTCAATTTCTGGCTTAAATTTGCCAGAACTGACGTTCACCAAAATTTAAACAGGACAATGCCGAAAAGTTGTTGAAACGAGAGCATGATTTAACCAACATGCGTCTCGAGGCTCTCGCACGGGAGCATCAGGAGCAGGTGGTCGTGGAAAAGCAAGGTAACGACTATGGCCGTCGCAGTACTCAAATAAGATTGTACGGCCTCATTAACAAGCCAATGACTCCACCCCTCGGAAGACGACACCACCCGCCCCTCCCGGCGCGAAACGGAAGCCATCCGCACAGCCCAAGCATCCATCGCGTCCCTCCAACGTCAGCTCGGCAAGAAGGACGAAATGATCGAAAAGTACCGTGCTATGGTTAAAGAGGCAAGAGAAGATTTGATAGCTCAAAAAGCGGTAAGCGTATTGATTCCGGCGCTTTGTATTGGCCTGCGTCTGACATGAGAAATCGATATTCCAGCATTTCAAAGAAGAAGTGACTAAGAAAACTGAGGTCATCAACATGCTGAGCGATAGACAAGTCAGCCGTATTCGACGTCCCCACGAGCATTCGCAGAATATTCCTAACCGGGAAGGGTAAGTGGGCAACCCCACCACCAGCTCTCTTGTTGATCATATTGGTTCACCCCAAATACGCCGTAGAGAGTCTGCGCCGGATGCGGTAGAAGAATTGGAAAAAATCTTGCATGTCAAGGTGGGTTTTTGAGCATCAAAATTAACCGCGTGGTTCCGACCATCAACAGCTGGTTAATTTACAGGAGCAAGAGATAGCAACCATCCGAGATCGGATGCGAGCACTCGAGAAACAAGCGCAGGCGGACAGCTCCCGGTGGAAAGAAGAGGTGGCGTCGCTGCAAAAAGAGTTGGACGTCAAGAACCGCGAAATTTCTGACAAAGTAAAAATCCTTCTGCAATCCGGGTGTTCGGGCAATTTGAAGTGTTTGAGAAAACGCTGACAGCTCCTTAAAAGGTATCAGAGATAACAACCCTGCAACACGACCTCACCGCAGCGCAACAAAAGGCCGAGGAACCGCCCAAAGAGTTGACTGATACGATCGCCAGGCTCAAGCACGACTTGGATAAGAAGAATGTCAAGCAAGCTAACTTGCTCAAAGTTATACAAAAGGTGAGAATGTCGCACTTCTAGGATATCATTTCTTTTGACGTTCAGATATTGATGTGGAGGTCCTCAGCTGCGGACGTCCATGCAACAAGCAGCCGAAGACGTTGCTGAGAAGAAAATTGGGGTGGATAAAGAACGGTAGGAATGTTTTTGTCATTCCCCATATCATTAGCGAAAGATGCCATCTCATTAAGGTCGTCTCAGGTACGATGTGCAACAAACCGTTGAGGCGAGGACGAGCACATTGAGCGCCAAAGTGGCCCAACTGGAAGCGAAAATTCAGAGGTGAATATCATCATTTTTAGTCGAACGACAGAAGATCGCCCAATTCCGAGCCTCGAATAACACTTTCCTCCACGAAGGATGGCCAAAGCAGCGGACGCGCACAAAAAGGAAGAGGAGGACATGGAGAAGGATCTCAAGAGATTGTCTGAGGAGATCGGTACACTCCGCTAATTTCATTAGCTCAAGGTTTTCAAATCTTTTAACACTGTTCTTCTGGGGGAAAAGCCAAACGAGACACGGATCTGGAAAAGAGAGAAACCGAACTGCAAAAACTGCACCACACTCTTCGTGAGTGTCAGGGGAAACTGAAAAGCGTGACGGAAGAGCGAAATGCGCTGCAGCAAAGAGTGGATGCCAAAGCTCCGACCAAGGTTCGGATGCTATCGTGCGTTTAACCTAAAATGGTTAGTCTCTGACGACTCTTGACTTTATTGCAGCATATTGCGCAAAAGGTATCCGATACCACTCCCGCCGTCGTAGCAGAAACCCAGCAATCCACAGTGCGAACAAAGACAGACGGGCCCGCCGATAGTGAGGATTGGGAGTACCTTGACATCACGAGCCGACCGGCGTCAGCCGTGGATAAACCCGAAAGCAAACAAGCTACCGTCGTAAAACAAGTCCCCAACACTCCATCCGCGACGCATTCTCCTGCTGTTTTGCCGTCCCAATCGCAGAAACTGGAGCCGCAGCAGCGTGCGGGTAGTGCACCTCCTGTGGCAACCGTGAGTATGGAGAAAGTGAAGGAGTTTTGGGATGCGGAGAAGAAGTATCAGAGGAAGATTCAGACTCTGAAGACTCAGCTTGCGGATAAGGTAACACGGACGTGAATGACATTTTGGTTCCAAACGAGAAACTAAAGCCGTACAATCAGACAAAGGAACTCGAAGAGTCCAAACACACTATGTCAGCCCTCAAAGAAACCATTTCGCGATCCGAGCGTGACCGCCTCCGTCTCCAAACCAAAATCAACGTCCTCACCACCCAAATGGCCACCACGGCCGCCGCGGCATCCGCCAAAACCCTCAAACGCAAACAAACCGACCCCGGTCTTACCCCGTCTCTTCCACAATCCGACTCCGCCACACAACTAGAGCAATCCAAACGCCACGCCGAACAACTCGACGCACTCCGGCAGCAGATCTTTCAGCTCGAACAGGAGCGGGACACCCTGCGATCTAAATCGGAGATGGAACTGGCGCAGCGGGATATGGTTTCGCAGAATGAGATACGGCAGCTGCGGGAGCGGGTGCGGACGGTGGAGGAAGTCAATGCGCAGTTGAGGAAGACGCATGGGGCGTTTAGTCGTGGGGAGGTTGGGGGCGTGGATACGGACGCGAGGATTGGGGAGAAGTCGAAGGGGCTTGTGGGGGTTTTGGAGAGTCGCGTGCGGGATTTGTTGGTGAGGATGGAGGTGAATATTTGATATTTGACCCACGAGTACGCTGACAGGGTGTTTCACTGGACAGAGCAAGTATCAAGCATTGGAAACGGAGAAAGTCAAGTGTGAGAGCGACTTGCTGGCTTCCCGGTTCGAGAAGGAACAAAACCAAGTTCTGACTCAAAGGCTGACAAGGCGTATATCAGAGCTCGAAGAGGTTAGGGGCCCAGGATATGCAATTCCGCGTATGGTATCCGAACGGACCGCTCACACATTCTTCCCCCATTTTCCATCGCCATACAGCACATAAAAGTCCTAAAGTCCTCCGACCAGTCCCCGGACAGCTCTCTATCCATCAGCCTCTCCAACCTCTCGATCCCTCTCTCCAAACTCCGCGCCGCATCCACCACCCTCGCCACCTACCCACCTTCAGACCTCCTCGTGGTCATCGAGCATCTCTCTCGAACCCTGGAACGACTGAAATCCGACAATGAGAGAATGAAAAAGTACGGAGCGAGCCAGAGCAAGTACATGGAGGCTGTCAAGGAGGTTAGGCGGTTGAAGAAGGAGAGGGAGGCGGATGAGGAGGTAAGGAAGGGTATTGAGGAGGGGGCGAAGAAGGTTGTCAGGTGAGGTTTGGATTGTTTGGTGCAGGCTTGAAGTGATCGGTGACACTCCGGTAATGGAGGGACTAAAGATGCTCGAATAAACAGGGTGGAGCAAGAAAACGCAAAACTTCGCCGGCAGCTGCGCAAAGAAATCGAAACATCCTCCTCGCTGGCTGTACAGGTGCAGCAGCTTCAGGTGGCGCGAGATCAGCTGGTGGAGGAAGTTGCAGCGGCTCAGAAAGCTGCCGGGGGATTGGAGTTGACTGACGAGGAGAAGGCTGAGGAGAGGAGTAGGGTTGAGGCGCTGGTTGAGAAGTTGAAAGAGCTGGTGAGTTGTGCAGATGTTTCGTGACCTTGAAGGTTGTGAGCGTTTGATATTGACAATGCTTGATTTATTGTGAGCAGAAGGCGCAGGTCGCCGAAAAGGACGGGATCATTCAAGAAATGCTCAGTCCTGATGGCAACCAGCTTTCTGAAGTGGCAGCGCAAAATAGAAAACTTCAGCGAGAGGTACCAGCATACATAGTCTCGTTTTTTTGCACGCTCATCGTCCTAATGTTGGTATAATCGCTCAGCTCGAAATGTGGCGAGCCCGAGCCACAAAGCTGACAGACCAACTCGCCAAGGAAACCGCACGAATCCGCAACCTCGAAGAGCAGCGAGACGCCGGGAACGATTCCACAGGGCAACAAGAAGCGGGTACAGGAACCGACGCTATCGGACATGTCATGGAAGAATTGCAGGACCTCCAGCATAATTACCGTCAGTGCTTGCGACTGAATGTTGCATATGAGGAGGCGCTGCGGCATGCCGGACTGGACGTTGAGGGACTTGCCCGCGTTGTGGGATAGTAGGTACAGGACGATGATGTGGAGGTATTGAGGGAGGTTTTGAAAGGGGCATGAAGGGATGGGATGTAAATTTGGTTGTGGGTTTGAGGGAAAGGCTGTATATTAATGCATGTACATGTCATCATAAGCTGGGGACCATGTTGACGGTATTGCGCCCAAAGTCTTCGTCCAGGAAAGCTCAAACTTTGGGATGCTAGTCAACCGAGGGCGGTCGTTTGGCCCTACCAGCATCTTGGTATGTAATTGTTTTTGAATTCAAACAATATTATGCGTCACCAAAAAGCACCATCCAAGTGAGCTATGATTCTCGTGCACCAGCAAATGAAAAGCAACATCCATTTAAACATTCTGCACAAGACCCAAACTTCCCACCCAAACTCAACCAGATCCGTGCACAGATAGATTTCTTCCGACAAGCAAACTTTCAGCCAACTTCACTAACTTCAAGACTTCTTTGCATTCTACCACCCACCCCATACACAATCGCCTGCCTCATCTACCGGAGTTGTAGGCGATGACAATGGCAGCCGGACTAGCAGACAATTTCATTCCATTCGTTACGAGCGTATCACCCAACCAAGTGGTGCCATCCAGCGTATTATACCAAAGATCTCCGCTACCACCGGATCCCTGGTGGAAGACATAGATTTTATCGTTGAAGACAACTGCTGACGGACTGGAATCCGTTGACATCTTCGTATTAGCTAGCTGAATCGCTGGTTGCCAAGTTGTACCATCGAACATGTGATACCACAAGTCACCGTTCTGTCCAGAACCTTGATGGAATACGTAGATGTAGTTTTTGTAGACCACAGCTGAGATGCTTTGAGACATCTTGGTTCCGTCTGTTAACAGTGTATCGCCCAACCAAGTGGTGTTGTCCAGCACGTTGTACCAAAGATCTCCGCTTCCGCCAGATCCCAGGTGGAATACATAGATTTTATTGTTGAAGACAACTGCGGCAGGACTGGCCTCAAGTGCGATCTTGGTATTACTCAGCTGAATCGCTGGTTGCCAGGTTGTGCCATCGAAGATGTGGTACCACACATCGCCATTTCGTCCAGATCCTTGGTGAAACACGTAGATGTTATCGTTGTAGACAACCGGGGACGCGCTCTGCGACATTTTGGTCCCATCCGTCAATAGCGTATCCATGTTCCACTTCGTGCTGCTGAACGGAGTGTACCACAGGTCCCCGCCGCCAGAGCCTTGATGGATGCAGTAGAGGTATTCTTTATAGAATACCAAGGATGGAGAGGTACCGGAAGCCATCTTGTAATCCTCCACTTTTTGATCAGAGGACCAGCTGGTGCCATTGAACGTGCTGTACCATATTTCACCTTTCCGAACCCCATCTTGGTGGAAAACATACAGAAGGGGCTCTGTCGGTATTGACAGGGGCGTCACCAAGTGCCTATAGGAACTTCCAGGCCCATAGGGACCATCTGCTTTCGTGAAATCCTCGCCAAGCAAAGGTTTCACCAATGCCCACGTCGTTTTCACTGCAGCCCAAGAGCCGCCATCCAACGGCTTATTGTCGAACGTGACTGCTCCATTCAAGTCCGTCGTGTAGGAATCCCCCAGCCTCCCAGCAAATGTGGCCCACTTCTGATCTCCAATCACACTCCCATTCTGGTCCAGTCCCAGGAGCTTGAAATCAGACTCGTTCCATGGATGCCACCACATTGCAAGGTCGTCGTTATCTTCCAAAAAATCGCCAATCTTCACCACAGGGTAGTCACGTTCCCAGGATGTGTCTCCGACCGCCTTCTGATTATAAGACGCGTGACCATTGAGCGCAACACTGACGATGGCGTGTGTATTTCCCATCCAGGCGACGTCACCTGGCTTGTACCTCACCATCTCGCCATGCTTTTCGAATCCCACTTCCAGAATAGTTTGATCTTTTTTGGACAGAGTGATCAGAAAGTGCTCCAAATCTCCTTCGTGCGCGCCGACATTATCAATAATGATGTCCTTTCCTCCAAAACGGAGCGTTTGACCGCCCTGTTTGGCGTACAGAAAGAGATAATGGATATAAAGCTGCGTGACATCCTCCTGGACTGCGTAATACATGGGCGCTTGTGGAAGCGGTTGCCCTCCCCATTGTGAGACATTGATTTTGATCCAGGATTGGTCGTCGGGATGGTTGAAGAGGTCGTCTTGTGTCGCGTTGCTGATACTAGCGAACGTGCCGGTACGGCTACTGAAATTGGAGTTTTGGAGCAGGTATTCGATACTGCATGGTAACTGTCTCTCGTCACGGTGGAATTTGGCGGCAGGTGCGTATTTTTTGACCATATCCAGGGAGATATCCGTGCTCGAGATTCGCAAGGGAAATGACAGCGCGATTTGGAACGCTGCCGTGATGAGCAGCATACTCAGTGTCAGGCAAAGCATGGTAGGCCCTTCTGTAGGGTTGTTGTGATGAACTTGGACTGGAAATAAGGGATCTGGAAAGGCGTCAGAAAGGAAAGCAACGGATGCAGGAAGACCGAATCGCGTTGGGTCGCGTAAGCCACGTGACGATCTGGATACCCTGAATCTGGGTGGGTATCCTCCCATTTTTCGCAATCTTTTCCCATCCATCCACCACCTTTTGATTCATCCAATAATGGGACGCAACCCGCCAGACCCAACTGCAAGTGTCCTTTCAACCATAAGCACCAACGCAAATGCGAGCGCAACTGTACGAAAAGCCGCAGCACCTCCCGTGGAAGTCGTTATGCGCACGGGTGCGATGGGTATTCACTGCGAGGCGGGCGATCAGGATATGGTGAGGGGCCTATTGGGTGCCTGCGTATCCTGCTGAGGGAGCGAGGTCAACTGACAATTTTCTTGCAACCGTGGTTTGTGGTGTGAATGGAAGATGGGATCCGCAGAATGGCAAACAAACTTCTTCGTACTCAAAGGTGCAAGGTTGCATCGGTTCCTGAATGAAGAGCAGGTGCGATCCGTTGTCCCTCCAAGTACTCCAAGTGAATCCAAATTATTCACCTACAGTCAACCCCTATCCCCAAACTCAGTACGAGGAAGACGCTCAACCGACGTCCGAAATCAACATCGCAGGCTGCAAACTTGAAAACGTGGAAGAGTACAAAGATCGAATGGCGAGCATGTTTCGGTTGACGACCCAGGTAAGGCGCTATGCCTGGAAGTCTTGCACAGATGTTGGAAAAAAGACTCAAACCTGTTTGGTTCTGCCCATTACAGGATGGCGCAATCTACTTCTTCGAATGCGACAGCGATGCGGATGTGATGGGATGGTAATCCCATCATTTTTGCTTCTCTTGCTACAGAGCGGTGCGTTAAAATTAAGCCGCTTCAACTTATATCTCTCTAGGATGCTAGTCCTGGAAGCCACATCAGCATCCGTGGTTGATGCTAGCCGTAAACGGCTTGAACGTGAAATCGCCGAGATGCGGAAACGGATGACTGCGCTTTGGGAGTTGCAGGAGGCTGGGAATAGTACTGATGAGGATCAGAGGGTAAGATTAAGCCGGAGGTTCGTGTCTTTGGCATTCCATGCGGAAGATTGAATGGCAGTTCCGGTTTTTTTTGTGGTACCTGCTGTGAATAGGAAATTGAGGGTTTGGTAGTCGAGTTGGGCAGTAAGGAGAGTGAGTTGAAGAAATTGAAGGAGCGTCAAGGTATGACTGCGCTATGGTAACCCTCACCCCTGGCATCCACGATACACACAAATACTAAAATCTACTCACAACTGCCAGACGAAGTAGCAGCCAACTTTCGCTCCAAAACTGGCACCGTCCGCATCTCCAGCCGCACCGACGCCGCTCGCCCATCCACGCCCATCTTCACCCCGCCGCAACCACAACAGCCCGCGACTCAACAACAACCCGCTACACGCGCCGACACCGTCCGCACATCCCGCAGTTCATCCGGCACCATCCGCGGCCGCAGAGTCTTCGACAACCTCCCACGGGAGCTCACGCAACCCGCAGACGCCGAAGCGGACGACTTCAACGCGCCCGGTGTGTACCCAGCCGTCGAACCCTCCACCAGCACTGGCGGCGCAGGAACAGCGGGAGGAACGATGCGAGGTCTCACAGGCACGATCCGCAAACGCGGTGGGGTATTGGGGAGCGGGCAGATTTCGATTTCGGGGTCGGGTGGGGTGGAGT
>JADGKA010000379.1:0-22824 GCA_027604605.1 Borealophlyctis nickersoniae
GGGCGGGGGGGGCGTGTCGTCTTGGATGCGTGTGCGTGTGGTATCTGAGGTTAGGTGGTTTCGGTGGTTTTTTTTTCGTCTGTTAGATAATGTTTTTAAATTTGGAAACGTCTGGAGCTTTGGACACTGTTGCGTTGGGTGCTTTGTGTGAATGTACTGCATATATATTCGGAAAGTCTTGGCGTAAGTATATTGCAATGAGCTCAATACAGACCCCATCGTTGTGATCAAAAGTATCCGCAAAACTTCATGATAAGACGGGCGAACTCATCTCCTGCGTAGCGAAGAGCATCATCCCATTTTCAAAACCTCACTCAAAAAAACAACACAATTACATTTTTTTGAACCAGTTTTACCTGGTTCAATAACCGCAATATTTGTTCTTATTTAAATTTATACTAAGGATAGCAATGAAACTGCAATCACGAATGTTCCCGCAAGAAGAGAGCCCGCAGCCAAAGTTCCCATAACCCACTTTTTTTCTTTTGCATTAGTTTCCACAAATCGAAAAAAGGAAAATGTGCGAGTTCTTTTCACTTCTTTGCCACTACGCCAACACACCGCCGAAGTTTCGGTTTCCGCCCTTTACTGAAAATTTCCCATCCCCAAACCCCTGTTTACACGGTCACCCGTCAATGGGTTGGGCCGTTGGTGGTGGGCGGTTTACCACCGGGGCTCATTGGGCTGTACGCCGCAGTAGAAGGCGAGTACGCGCCCGCAGAAGGCGAGTAGGAGCCGGCCGGGCCGGGAGTTCCCCCGCCTGAGCTTGGAGAATACGAAGGGCTGGTAGGCGAGTAGCTGGGACTCGTCGGGGAGTAACTAGGGCTCGTCGGGGAGTAACTGGGGCTCGTCGGGGAGTAAGTCGGGCTCGTCGGCGAGTAACTGGGACTCGTGGGCGAGTAGGTCGGCGACGTTGGGGAATAACTCGGGCTCGTCGGCGAGTAAGTCGGCGACGTTGGGGAATAACTGGGGCTGGTTGGTGAATAGCTCGGGCTGGTGGGACTGTACGACGGGCTCGTGGGTGAATATGTGGGGCTCGTCGGACTGTAGCTCGGGCTTGTGGGCGAGTAACTCGGCGACGTTGGTGAATAGCTTGGACTCGTCGGAGAGTAACTCGGGCTGGTGGGCGAATAGCTTGGACTGGTTGGGGAATAGCTCGGGCTCGTTGGGCTGTACGATGGGCTCGTAGGCGAATAACTGGGGCTTGTCGGGCTGTAGCTCGGGCTGGTCGGACTGTACGTTGGGCTCGTCGGCGAATAACTCGGCGACGTGGGAGAATAGCTTGGGCTCGTTGGGCTGTACCCGGGGCTTTGACTGGGAGTGAAAACCGGCTGGTATGGTTTGGCACCATCAGCACCGAATGGCGAGAACATGGGCTGGCCGATGGGAGAGTATCCACCAGACGATGCAGGACTCATCGGACTGGGACTCCGGTCCACAAACGGTGTGTGCGCCGGACTCATGAATCCAGAACCGTACCGGTCGTACGCACCGACCCCATTCGCCATTGGATAATCTGCCTGCTCAGGCGCGTTCTTGAGGGCTTCCATGTCCAACAGCACGTCAAATGAGCCGGTTCCCATAGGCGCCACCTGTCCCAGCAAGATGTTCTCCGATACACCTTTACAATGATCAACCTCTCCCGCCGCAGCCGCCTCAATCAGCAACTCCACTGTCTCTTCAAACGTGGCCCGAGCCAGGGCTCCAGCCTCTGTCCTGTTGATACCGTGCCGCGTGATAGGCATCATTCTCCCGCGGTGGGTCATGGTGTCGACTAGAAGCGCCAAGTGTCGGTAGTTGACATAACCGCCACCGTCACCCGTGATCACTTCACGGATTTCTTTGAGTAGGGCCGCGCGCGTCGCCTCGATACCCAGCACGTCCATAATCTCCGTCGTGCGGTTAGTGTACGTTCGGACGGGATCCACGCCCTCAAACGCCAACACTTGTTTGAAAGCCGTGCCTCTGGCATCGATCACCCACTCTTTCTGCCCTTCCCCACTGATGGAACCGTCAGCCTGTCGAGCTACCGATTTAATTTCGTCCGTGATAGATGCCTTGGTGATTCCCTCAATCCCACCCAATGTAATCATGTTCAGCATGCTACGCTCGAGCTTGCGCAGGAAGACGTCTTCAGTATCTTTGCCCTCATCATCATCTTCCTTATCTTTTTTGCTGATACGCGCTAGAATCATCAATGGCCGAGCATTGTCATCAGACGGCCAAGTCACGATATCTCCATGGAATTCGTTGTGAATCTTTTGGGAGATGTATGCCATAGTCATCCCTTTATCGATCTTGCGCTTCACATCAACTTTGATGCGAAGCACCCAGGGCGAATATATGGTTGGATCAGCATCGTCGTCGAGCTCGAAATGCGCCGCCATCATGAGCTGATCTTCCTCATTGATGGGGTTGAGAATGTCCGGGTCGTACCAAATCTCAGTGGATTCGACGACGCGGCGAAGGGTGGTGTGTTCCATTCGCGCCTGAATCCATTTCGCACGCTCCATGCTCGCCCGGTTTTGAGCATCAAGGTACGCGATAATGCGGGGCGTCTTGATATTTGTAGCAACGTTGATCACTTCCTTGAGACGTGGCACACCGGAACTGACTTGCTTGGATCCGACACCAGCAAGATGGAACGTGTTCAACGTCATTTGCGTTGCCGGCTCACCAATGGATTGCGCAGCGAGGGTGCCAACCATTTCTCCAGGATCTACGATTGCATGGTTGAACCGGTTCTTAATTTCTCCCAGCAACCACTTGAACGACCCCTCATTCAAGTGATGTTCGGCAAGCACCCGCCGAGAGGCCAATAAGCTCCTCAATTGAATCTTGAAGAGCAAGGTCGCATTGGCCTGCGCCTCCTTACTGAGCTGATCGAACCCGCGAATCGCAATCAGCTCTTTGAGCACGTCGCCCACTGCTTGAATGACATGGACTGGGTTCAAGTCGGAGGGTTTGTTGGTGTTGACATTGAAAAGCGTCTGGGCATTCCAAATCATGCGTTTCACATTGAGCGGAAGCGGCCACCCCGCGTCAGCGCAATTGGGGAAGATATCATTCCGGAGCGTGTCCCGATCCTTCAAAAGTTGCCTCCACTCTTCGTCCAGCGCCTCCTGCCCATGTATTTGCAACACGTCATCCCGCACCTTATGCGTAATCTCGTGCTCGGTAAACTTGTTGGGCCCGTCAATCTCTGCCTTGTACTTCCTTTCAAAGTCCCGGTCGTTCATCAATAACGGTTCAATCGGCTGCCGCTCAATCTTCCCGGCATCCATCCCATCTTCACCATAACAAAACTGGACCACATCCCCCAGCGAGTTCCGCACCGTCCCATCATAGTTCGCCATAAGATCCTCGAGTGCCTTCACAAGACGCCGTTGAATGTACCCCGTCTCGGCCGTCTTGACGGCAGTATCGATCAACCCTTCACGACCACCCATGGCGTGGAAAAAGAACTCTTGCGGAGTCAACCCGCGCAAATACGAGTTTTCCACAAACCCACGCGCCTCAGGGCCGTGATCATCCTTTGTGAAATGCGGTAGGGTTCGATGTCTGAATCCAAACGGAATGCGTTGCCCCTCCACACTCTGTTGCCCAACAATGGCGGCCATTTGGGCCAAGTTGAGGGAAGATCCCTTTGAACCCGCGATAGACATAGCTTTTACATTGTTTGACGCCTTCATCATCTTTTGCGTCTCTTTTCCGGAATTATCACGAGCACGTGCCAACTCTGTGGTCACGAAATTCTCGAAACTGTCTCGAATACCCATTCCAGGTTGTGGCTCCAGCTTTCCGGTGTGAGCTCTTTGAATGATGCCATCGACAGCGGTTTTTGATGTCTCGATGAGTTCATTGATCGTCTCCATGGTTTTCTTGTCCGCGATGGTATCTCCAATTCCAATTGAAAACCCGTGCTGGAGAAGCCAGTAGTTGACCACCGCTTGGGTTCCGTTGAAGAAGTTTTTGGTAACGTCAGGCCCGTGCTCATTCATCGCAACGTGAATGACACTGCCCGCCGAGGAACCGACGGTCTTCTTGCAGAGAATACCAGAGAGGTGGTCACCGTCAAGAATGAGGACCTTGGTATCACCCGGACTGATATCGCTCTTCTCATCATCCGGGTGTGCAGAGTGGTACCCCACAAAATTGATCTTGGGCATGATCAAGCTCATCATTTGCTTGCCCGTCCACAGCGGGAGCGGTTTTATAATCGCCGGTTGAGGAATGATACCGTCCCATTCGGGGACCCACATGAGAATTTGCATGACCTCTTCCTCGCGCAAAAACGTGTCCCGCAGGGTGAACAACCGAATCCCGCAGAGTGTGTCCTGCACAATACCCATCACAGGAGCGTTCTTTTGCGGCGACACAATTTGACGAGGTACAACGCAAAGCTCTTGAAGCTCCGCCTTGGTCTCGTACGACTGGGGAACATGTAAATTCATTTCGTCCCCGTCGAAATCGGCATTGTACGGGCTCGTGACGGACAAGTTCAACCGGAACGTGGAGTACGGCATGATTTTGGCTCTGTGAGCCATCATACTCATTTTGTGCAGCGACGGTTGTCGATTGAAGAGGACCAGGTCGTCGTCCATGAGGTGGCGCTCGACTTTCCATCCAGGCTGCAAGCTGAGTTCCAGTTGATTGGCGTAGCGCAAGTCAATACGCTGGCCATCTTCCTTGATGACGTATTTGGCGCCGGGATGCTGAGTGGGTCCGTTTCTGACGAGCTCGTGCATCTGGTCAATGTTGTAGGGCGTGACCACCTCGGGGAATGTAAGATTTCTGGCGATGCTCCGTGGGACACCGACTTGGTCGATGGAAATGTTGGGATCGCCCGTAATGACAGTGCGCGCAGAATAGTCCACCCGCTTTCCCATCAGGTTACCACGAAGACGCCCCTCCTTTCCTTTCAGGCGATCGCGAATAGACTTGATCTGAAGCAAGAACATCAGTATCTACGGAAAACCCATATGGCACTCCAAACAAAGGAAAAAGTACTGACCAGTCTGCCTGACTTTTGCAAGTTTTGCGGTATCCCAGCAATACTGTTGTCCATGAACGTAGCAACATGATATTGCAGCAAGGACTCAAACTCGTTGATCTGATGCGCGGGCGCACCCTCCATCTCATATCGCCTCAAGGTGTGATTCGTTCTGATGACTTGATGAAGCACAAATGTCAAGTCGTCCTCTCCACGGGCGGTCCCATCAATGCTGATGGAAGGGCGGACAGCCATGGGCGGAACTGGAAGGACGGAGAGGATCATCCACTCTGGACGCGCCCACTCTGAATTCAGACCCATGTCCTCGCAGTCCTCGTCCGTGATGAGTTTGAACAGAGTTTGAACTCTTTCCGCGGTCAGGGGAAGTTTCTTGGCTTCCACACCGTTTTCGGCCTGCAAAATGACAAAATGTGGTTGTCAAAGAGAGTCTCTTAACGGAGGTTTTTCGAAACACAGATGAATACAAACATCCTCTTTTGTTGGCTGGGTGACGGTCCAAAACTTCAGCCCCTCGCACTTGATCTGCGGTTGCCTGTGGCCGCATCCGCCATGGTTATGCTTCCGATTTTGCGGCCGTTCATCCATTTGCTAGTTGACCACAAATCACACAGGTCAGCACCGAAGTGAAAACGACACCACCGAAAAGTTTAACAAAGCTTGAACACGTACCATTGCATCTGGATCCTCCTCCGGGCTTCCCTCGCAGAGCTTTTTGCTTGCGGCGACTTCCCACACGGCCTGGAATCGTCGTCTCCGACTTTTGATCTTTAATGCTTGCGCAAACTTTTCGTTTGACGCGTCAACTTTTAGCTTGCCGCAATTGAAGCAGACGCATTCGAGAATCTTCTTGGTTGTGTCCATGAATCCTACAGAAATTTTGAGAGGAATCACATAAGTCCGATTCTCTCGTTGCCTTGGCAGCCGATGAATGTCGATGGCAAACCGCATCCATGGCGCAAATATGATGGCAAGTGAAAGCAATCACTTACCAGGATGGAAGACCGGTTTAGCCAACTCCAAGTGTCCGAAATGACCAGGACAGTTATTCATGTCTTCGTTGCAAGTCTGGCACCTAAACTCCCTTTGGCAAGTTCCCATACGCGGGTCGAGCAAACCTCCAATCTTGGGGCGCTCGTTTTCCATGGTCTCGTGGTGCTCAACCTTGACAACCGACATGTCTCTCTTTATTTAGTGAGCAAGGTATGCGAAGAAGGAGAAGAAGAAGAAGGGAAGAAAGCAAGCGGTGAGTTTCTTTCTAGGGGGAAACTCGGGGTACAAACATTTCTGTACATCCTAGTCAGCTCGCACACATTCTTCCCACGAATATGCACATTGCCTTTAATACTCCCACGAATATGCACATTGCCTTTAATACTCCAACGGATACCCAAATGTCTATTCCCACGGATATCCAGTCCTCCATTTTGTTCTCCCGCCCAAGCACAGAATAGTCACACAACTTTGGGGCAACGGGGTGGGGTTACTATACTCACTATTTCTTCTGGTGACAAGATGCTGAACTGGACATGGTCGACCTTCTTCAAAGGCGCCGTAGACGGCGGGAAGCCGTAAGAAGAAGCCATCTTGGTTCTGTCTGCGACCAGAAGAAGAAAGTCTACGTATGCACAACCAACAACAAACGGACGGAGACGACTTTATTAGAACCAGATTTGAAAGAAACCAGCACTACAGGGGAACGTAGATCAAGCGACGTGTGCAATCGCTTTTCGAATGTGTGTGTCAGGCCAATCACCACCAAGAGACATCACACACCGTGGGCAAGAAGCTTTGGGAAGAATGAAAAGCTCCACTCTCTTTGGCAGCGCAAGCTCGATTTCGGCTTGTGGTGTTCGGGAGAGAAAACCCTCCGCTTTCCACTTTTTATTAAAAGTTTCTTTTTGTAGTTGTGTTATGAACAGCAGGTCGACGAATGTCAATGTGTTTGTGATTCCTGCAGATCAGCAGACAGAATGCGGATGGTGTGGAAGTGAGGGACTTGAATTGGGGTAGGGGTGCTGTGACCAGACGAGCGACGCGATTGGTCAGAAAAATTCCCCACCCAATGCGCCACGATCGCTCAGAAACTGAGCAGAGGAGAAATGCAAAACAGCCTGTTCCCTTGATTATAGTGTGGTTCGCTAAAACTGAGTGCGGGCGTGGAAGCCTATTCACAGGCAGAATCCGGCAAACTCCTCAATTCCCCCCACGGGGCGACTTCTCTGTCTCCCTCCTTTCATCGCGACCCTCACCGCAAATCGACAATGCCCAACCTCACCAAAGCTGCACACACACAGAAGAGACGCGGCAGGAAGCTCCCCGCCGAACCAGGTCCCACCGAAGAGGCCCAGCTACCGCCTGCTCCAGAAATCCTTGCTCTCATTTTCAAGTACGTGAAGGAGCGAGGGCGGCCGTCTTTTTATACCCGTGCGGGTGGCTTGAACTTGTGCTTGCGTTTCGTAAGCACGGTGTACCATGGCAACCAGGGGTCCAGACGCGACGGTCAGCGGCAAAATTTTCCCAAATTCATTGTTACACAGTCCCGTCATTTGATGGTCCGGAGAGAGAGCAGTCTGTGAATGATGTGATTTTTTTTGACAGAGACGACCTTGTGAGACTCTTTGTTCCACCACTGGGCGACCCACGAACCAACAGACCCGCTGGACCCGGCCGCAAAACCGCCCGGTTGCCCGCTTGCACGCAGCCGGCAAGGAAAAAAAGAAATATTTTTGCAAGCCAGACGCGACTTGCCACTTTTCGACAACAGTCACGCACTCCTGCTACTACTACTTACGCAGTACTTACCTCCTCTTCCATTTTCCTGTAATAAAACACACAGCGGTCTTGTCCCCCCGCCAAATGGTGGTCGCTCCAAACAACCCAAATTACCCTGTTGCTTCTGCGCGGACTGACACCGTTTCTCCTCCGCCGCCAACCCTCCCTCCGACTGCAATGCCCCCTCACGACTCGACTGCTGACGTCCCGCCTCTCCCGACTACTACCCCTACTACCATTACAATGATCAGTTCCTCTCCTCCTTCCCACGGCGCAAAGTTAGACGCCCAGCAAACTCCAAAACGTACTGTATCCGCTCCAGGTGGTGGAAACCCGGACAACAATGTCCACCAACTGTACAAAGAAAGAACTTCGGCTCGCTTGCAAAAACTCTGGCGTTTCTTTGGTGACGACCCGCCTCTTGACATTACAGTCAAGGAAATTGAAACTCAGGGGTTAAAGGCAATCCTGGCTTCAAAAGTCCCTCTCGCTTATTTCCTGTACAGCTTGTTGGAGGACTACAGCTGTGAAAACTTGGTAAGTGAAGGGTCAGTCATCCGCCATTACTGGCATGTGTGGGAAGGACCACTTGGGTGGTAAGCGTGGGAATGCAGACGATGGTTGAGAACGGCACCGGTTGAGAAAGGCACCGATGGACAAGTGGGGGTCCTCGTGCACCAGCATGCCGACGGATAGTGGTGGAAACCACCATTCCTGGCCGATTCACTTATCTGGCTTGTTTTCAATCGCCGCAGTTTTTCTACCTCGAAGTCGAACACTACAATTCCGTCCACTTCCCCACCATCCAACACAACGAAGTCGCCGCCCAACATATATTCGAAACTTACCTCAGTCGAAATTCCCAGTTTGAAGTGAACGTGGACGAGAGAATTCGACGAGACATTATCTTGAAGATGAAGACACACAATTTAGAGGATTTGGATGGACTGTTTGATGCCGCGAAATCTGCAATCTTGGTTCTTATGGAGGGGTCATACAGCAAGTTCGCAAAGGGAGAGGTGTTTGTTATGATGAAGAAGGATATCGGTGAGTATCGTGATCCTATTCCCTGCAGACAATTGGCGGAGAGATAGGGGCAAATTTTTGCCTATTCCACAACTCGAAGTTGGTGTTTAAAAAAAGGACGATGAGTCCTTTGGTGGAATGAATCACCCACACCACACCAGCGGCGCGCGATTACAGTCACTTCACATTCCCTATTCCAAACTCCAATTTGAAAAGCCAACGCTGACTGTCTCCTCTTTGCCCACATTCACAACCAGGCGACCAACCCTTATTTACGGAAGCCGGTCGCACCTCCGCTGTCAACCTCCTCCTCCGCCACATTGACCGCCAATCCGCTCAACAATCCATGACCCAATCCGCCCACCGCCGCCACCTCCTCGTCCGCCACATGGTAAACGAATTCTGCCGTACAATGCTTCGAGTAGAATTTGTCGACGATGGGCTTTCAAGAGGTGCTCCCGCAGAACGTGAACGGGATCGAGGGTCGTTTGATAGGAAACAACCTAGCCCGTCTGGATCCCCCCAGATGTCACGGGATGGAGGATCGAGTAGTGGGTCGGAATCGGAAGGACCCGCCGTCTCATCGCCAAAACCAAAAGTGGGAGGATTCTTTCAAAAGATGTTTAAACCCTCCCCTGCGAAATCATGAGATTTCTGCACCTTTGGGGACAAATGGTGCGTGTTGGGGTGGGTTCCGGAAAGTGAAAGCGTACATGTGTTGCGATTCCCGAGGGGGTGACGATGAAGAAACAAAGCTTTCCAGCGTCAAAGCTAAAAGACGAGACGGAAAGCATTTGGGAAAGGGAATGGAGAACCTCATATCCATATTTTTACATAGAAGGAACGGGAAAAAAAGAGAAGGAAAAGCGTTGTTTTGGGGTCGCTCGCGGGGAGGCTGCGAGCATTTTTGTTTCTGTGTATAGACCGCACGTGTTTATAGTTTTCTTTTCTTTTTGAAGGATGTCGGGGGGGGTTAGCGGTTAGTGGCGTGAGGAAAACCATCACTTTGTTATTGAAAACAGCCTTTTACGCTTGAAATTAAAAAACTGAAAGATGTACACTCTTGTTTGGTGTCCCAAGAGATGTTGGTTTTGGTTGTGTGATGGAATGCTGATTGAGTGAAAAATCATAATGTTGAGCGCAGTCGAAATTGGTGAAATAACGTCGGTATGTCCCCCCCTGTTTCTCAAGTCACGTGGACTCAGGACTGAACCTTGCCGTAAGTAGATAAAAGAACTTGACAAAGAATCTTTGGGACCGTCCGCCTACTCTCGTTCCCTGAACAATGTGGAGCATCGCCAACCGTCGGCTCCCACGACTACTTACAACCCTACAAACCCGTCGCGTCTCCCAGTCTGCCTTCCTAAACTCCTTTTATAGAAACCCAGACATGCCTGGCCCCGTCTATTCAACAATTCAAGAAAAGGTCCGCTCTCGCTTGGTGTAGCCGGCAACCTTCAAAGATCAGCAGCTCATCGCCTGAACTGGTGTTGCTGGTAGCTAACGAATGCGTTCCAACCAAGTACTTTGGAAATTATTGACGATAGCGCAAAGCATGCTGGCCATGCGGCAATGAAAGGGTTGGCGGCAAGGGAGACTCATTTCAGGTAAGCTTGGTATCCGTGCTGTTGCTAGTTGGCGTATCTTACGGTATACACGGGAAGCTGATGCGCTATGCACCGCGAAAGAGTTACGGTGGTGTCGGATCAGTTTGAAGGGAAGGTGGGGACTGGAGACCGTTGATGATTACATATTCTGGTTCAATGGGGTGAGCTTAAGCAACATATTCCCTCTCATCCAGCCGCTAGTACAGCGTCATAAGGTGAGGTTGAAAGATCTGGGCTGTGCAATTTTTTCACTTTTGTTTGACGTTCAAGAAATAGTTAATCTACGAAGTATTGGACGAAGAGCTCAAGACGGGTGGTGTTCACGCGTTGAGTCTCGTTACAAAAACATCAACGGAATTTGCCAAAATGAACGCGAACGCGTGATACGTGGTGAGTCTCAACCTGCTATAAACTGAGCACACTTCTGTTCATGAGCAGCTCACACATTTCATCGTTGAAGTTTATGAATAAAATATACATTTTTCAACAACGCGATGTCGTTCCCGTCAGTTATCTGATGGTGTGGGATCCAAAAGAATGGAAAGAGGGATGATGTTGATTAGAGATCTAGGGAGGAAAGGGGACGTCCATCAAGTGTACTTGAACTCCCCCAATGACCCGATTCGCTCACCCCAAAGCACACTGACGGCCTACAAACCATCGGGTTCTAATGACAGGAAAGGGACAAGAGTTGCACGGGTGAGGAAGGATGTTGCCAAAGAGGTTGGGATATTTGATAACTGAATAGACCACGCCAAGTTAGCTGCCTGCACCACAAAAGGATCGTAAGTTCACAAGATACCTACTGAATTACACCTAGCTCCCCCAACACACAGCGATTGCGCCCCACCACACACTCGTGTCCGCTCTCCTTGTCTCCCCGTGCCCAACCCCGCTCCAGACGGATTTGAATCGCCCGCGGCGGAAGGTGCGGTGAACGGCCGCGGTGTTGCAGAGTGGGCAGCTCTAGTCGAGCCGGAACAAAACGCTGTAGATGCGCGCGAGCGCGTTGAGCGGGCTGTTCGTGCGGTGAAAGACATTCGTTGATATCAAAAACTCGACGGAGTTTGTGTTGCTTGATGTGTCCGAAAAATCAAAATGAATTAAGTCACGTGCCTGAATTCTTTTTGGCGCTGTCATCTGCGTTTCGCGTGTCCCACCCGATTCAATTCAACTTCCCTCACGTCCATTTCAAAGCAATGGTCCGACAACTCAAATTTCACGAAAAGAAACTTTTACGCAAGGTCGACTTTCTGCAATGGAAGTCCGACCAGAGTATACGGGAAAACCAGGTGCTACGGCGGTACCATGTCCAAAAGAGGGAGGACTACATCAAGTATGTTTCTATATCTTCTTTCACCTCGTCCCGCAAAACCGCAAACGGCACTGTCGGTGTGATTGACACTTCTCTTTGCGTTCCAGGTACAACCGCCTCTGCGGCCAAATTCGTAAACTCGCCAACAAACTCTCACTCCTCGACCCCCGCGACCCCTACCGCGCCCAACAAACCGACGCATTGCTCGAAAAACTGTACAAAGTGGGTATCATCACCGCTGAGAAGAATTTGAGTCAGTGCGAGAAGGTGACCGTTGCTGCTTTTTGCAGGTATGTTGTTTGCGCATATTGTGGGAGTGTTCATCTGTGTTGCTTGTACTTGGGACTAAAGGGAAGTGTGATAGACGACGTCTTCCTGTGGTTATGGTTCGACTGAAGATGGCGGAAACTGTGAAGCAGGCCGTGATGTATGTTGAGCAAGGGCATGTGAGGGTGGGGCCTGAGGTAGTGACGGATCCGGCGTTTTTGGTGACAAGGTAAGATTCGGGTGCCCCCTCCCTACTACATGATGCGGACTGAGATTCCCATCGGTGCTGGTTGCAGAAATATGGAGGATTTCGTGACGTGGGTGGACACTTCATCGATCAAGAGGAAGATCATGAAGTACAACGACAAGGTAGGATTGTCAAAACGATAGCCAGCAAACTCAAAAGCGGCCTACTGAATGATCTCACATTTAACTGTAGCTCGACGACTTCGATCTCTTGTAAAGCAGCCAAACCCCAGTATAGTTTCTGTCATGTACATTTATTTTTTCTCCAATATTTATATACACCGTTTTCCACTGCAACTCGCATGCTCGACCGAAAAAAGTGGTTCCCGGTCCCTATCAATTTTGGCAATTTTGGCCTAAACTTGAACGGCGGGATGAATGAGCATGGGAGGGACCACCTCCTGAACGGTCTCCTGTCCCTTCAGCCTCTTGACCAGAGCCAGAGCAAATTCAAAAGCGGTGCCAGGACCACGGCTGGGGTTGAAACAATTCTTAATGAGATTGCGCCTAGTGGGCAAGAATGAAGCACGTCGTACCTGGTCAGGAGGTTACCGTCTTCCACAACTCGGTCCTCTTTGAACGTGTACTCTGCGCAGCGACACTCAGAGAATGCTCCATATCCATGCATTCTTCCATGACAGACTTACCTCCGTCAAGTTGGTCCTTGACAGACGGGTGAGACGTGATGGCTTTACCCTTCGCGACTCCAGCAGCTTTCAAAGCAATTGGGGCTGCAATGCACATTAGCATTGAAAATGGTAAGTTTGTACGATGTCTCCAGCTTTTGCCTTACAGGCGCAGATGATAGCAACCGTCTTTTTGGGGTCGTTGTGGTATTGTTGCAAGAGACCTTGGACGATGGAAGACTACGACGAGGGTCGCGTACGCTGAGTAACGCGTAAAGACGCTACTCAATCGAAAGGACTGAATCTCTCACCTCGGAAAATGCTTTCGCGCCGCCCATGCCTGCGTTACCGACAGTCAGCACCTGCCCGCGTTCAATGATAGAGTTCTGACGTCCTCACCTCCCGGCAGGACCAACGCGTCGAAAGGGTTTCCCTTCACATCATTCAAGGCAGCATCAGGCACAATTTTAACGTTTCTGCTGCACTTGACTGGCTGGGCGCCTGATAGTCCCGCTACAGTGACATCAATCTGGATCAGATGTGGGTTAACGGGCCGCCGTTTGGTCTGCCATTTTTAATTTGAGCCGTAAACATCTACGCACCTCTGCCCGACGCAGGATGTCAATCGTGATGACTTTTTTTGATCAACAACGTTAGGTCGGATAGATGAAAGGGCGGATGATACTTGCAAAGGACGCAACGGATAACCTACCGGCCTCCATCTCCTCACTCCCATCCGCAATCAAAACCAAGGCCGAAGGCGCCATATTAATCCGTTGGGATCGAAAAGTACTATTGGTTGTTGTATACAGTCGATGTGCAAGTGTTGTCCACCGTTTTGAGCGTGCGCGATGGGCAAGGTGGGAGAACATGAAGTGTGAGGGGAGCTAGGGGAGGTCAGAGGTCATATTCGGGGTTTAATTAAGCAACATTTCGTGTAACGTGAGATGTCCGAACAGTTTGACCATTTTTGGGACATAGTGGGATTCGGACTCGTCGGGTTGCATTCCACAATTAATCAATTCGAACATCCGTCTGATTCCACGATTGATACTTGTTAAAAGGTGGGAACATTTTTGCTAAGAGGTCATTTCACCTCTTGTCCTTCTGACGATATGTTTGATTCTGTTCGCCCCGTTCAATTAAAGATGAGCTCGCGCCGCCGCGTTATTGAGGAGGAAGAAGAGGACGAGCCCATGGAAAATGGCGAGGTCATCGGAAGCGGGAGCGTGGAACAAGAAAAACGTGGTGACGATGACGGGGAGAAGGAGCATAGCCAGGATGAAGAAGACGGGGCGGAGGACAAGGAGGGACCGTCGCCAAAACGTCAGCGTTTGGAGGGCGGTGCGGCCACGTCCAAATCTTTCGTTGATGAGGATGGGTGCGTATGATCTGTGAGGAGATCCTCAGCCTGGGATGCGAGATGGATATTTAATGTTCATGTTTGAAAAGGTTCCGGGAAGGCGCCATCATCCGTATTCGGTGCAGAAATTTTGTCACCTATGACTACGTGGAACTGAAACCGGGACCTAGCTTGAACATGATTATTGGGCCGAACGGAACAGGGAAAAGTTCCATCGTTTGCGCTATGGCCATTGCTTTGGGAAACAATCCCAAGGTTTGCACATCACTGAAGGAAACGGCGCGCGTGTGCGCTGAACAGCTTAATCACGCATCAAACTCTACGTAGGTGGTTGGACGGTCGCCTGACATCTCGGCGTACGTGAAAGAAGGAGAGGAGAAGGCATGGGTAGAGATAGAACTGAAGAGACGCGGGAAGGGTCGCAATTTGATTATCAAGCGATCGTTCGGAAGGGATGGGAATTCGTCCACCTACAAACTCAACGGTGAGAGAGCAACCTCTTGTATTCTTTAGGGAACTAGTTACTGAAGCACTCTATTGCATTAGGTGAACACGCTACCGAGAAGGCGGTGAAAGATAAAGTTCAGGCACTGAACATCAAAGTCGATAACTTGTGGTATGTACCTGGCTCTAAGTCTGTGTCTTCGACTTGACAGTGAGCTCGAACCTGTTCCCCTACAGTTCATTCCTGCCTCAAGACCGCGTGTCCGATTTCGCAAAGGTATGGCACAAGTATAAACGACGCTAGGGAAGTCCCACTGTTATAACTTTCTTGGCAGATGACGAAAAGGGAACTTCTGCGGGCGACGGAGGGATCAATTGGATCAGCGCAATTGACTGAATGGCATGACCGACTCGTCGAGATGCGCCGAGAGGAGAAGGGTATCCTGGCGGTCGGTTGAGATCTCTTCATTCAACGTGTCGTTTCGGGTGTCCTAACGTCGATCTGGCGTGCTAGAGCGTCCAAGCTATCAAAGATGATGTGGAAAAACTCAACGAGCGCACAGCAAAGATGCAGCGTGACGTCATTCGTTATGAAGAACGCCAGGCGTTCCTGGCCGAAGTCAAGGAGATCGAGTTGAAGATATCGTTTCAGAAGTATTCCGATGCGCGGGCTGAGTATATTGAGGCGAAAGAAAAGAGGGACGCACTTAAAGTCCAGTTTGCTGAATTGAAGAACCGGCTACAACCCCTCGAAACGGAACTCAACGAACTTCAAGCGGAGATAAAAAGTGCGGATGCTGAAGTAAAGCAGTACAATATCGAGCAGCAGAAGCAAGAGAAGGACATCAACAAAGCGAAAGAGAATATCACCAAATGCGAGAGCGAGGGGGACGACTTATGCAATCGGCTGAAAACAATAAAAAGGCGGGAGAGGGAAAAGCAAGAGAAACTTGCCGCTATGCGCGCTGATATTGAAAAGCTTCAAAATAGCCTCACCGCTCTGGAAGAAGAGCTAAGCGCCAACGGGCTCCTCGACGTGGGACATTCGTCCCAACCTCGCGGAGAGCTCGCATCTATCCAAGGCGAAATCGAGGAGAAAAACCGTGCTCTCCGCGAAATTGCCGAAAAGATCATCGACATTCAGCAGGATCAACGGTCCATCAACGAAGAATGTCAGGAAATACGTCGCAATAAGGACAATTTGGCTGAGCAACTGCGAGGGTTGGACGACGTGAAGAATCAAAAGTTGGAGAATCTGAGAAGGTTTCATCCGAACGAGTACAAGGCGACATTATGGCTGCGAGAGAACAGGCACACGTTCAAATCTACAATTTATGACCCAATATGTTTAGAGATTGGTCCCAAGGATATGCGTTACGCCTCACCGCTGGAGACGAACATTCCAATGAACAGAATGAAGGTTCGTAGCTTCCCTGGTTATAAAATCGCTCCTGCGCTGTGCTGAAATGATCTTGTTAGACTTTTGTGACTACTTGCAAGGAGGATTACTATGCGCTTCAGCACCAACTATTCGATGTGATGAAGTTGCGAGTAAACCTCTCAAAACCCGATAACTTGAACCTCGAGACATACGTGCCTAAAATACCGAGGGAGGAGGTACCCCTGATTGACGGACAATGGTACCTACAGAATTCACCGGGAAATGGGGCACTAACTGATGTCCTCAAATAGATTAGAGAAATGGGATTCGATGGGTATTTGCTCGACTATCTCGAAGGACCGTCTGAAGTTCTGGCCGCTCTTTGCGAGTTCATTGGGATACATAACATGGTACATCACTTCAACTCTTTCCCATCTGCAGCTCTTCTATTTTTCTTTGACCCTTCCCACTCACTTCTAGCCGATAAGGGCCACCGAATTTCCAAGCGAAGCTCAACGGCGCCTCGAGTCGGATAGCCGTATATCAAATTATCATGCAGGTGGCATGTCCTACTTGATCCGCCGCAAATATGGAGCTCAATCAACAAGGGCGTTCAAATGGCGTGAGGCGCGACTCTTAACGCAATCAGGTTTGCTACTCTGGAAGAGAGTCGTATCAAGGTACACACCATTATGACTGACACCTGCGCAATCGCTCTCAGTCGACATGGCTCTCAAGCACTCGCTGGAAGGGCAAATTGAAGTGCTGCGAGTGAATTTAGGCCAGCGTGCGGAGAGGATCAAAGCTCGGAACCTTGAAGAGGGTAGGCTGAGAACGGCTGACGGACGTCTTCGAGAGGAGAAGGTTGGTGCTACGTGCGGCAATATCGGAAGGGTTCATTTTGTATTTAATCCGCATTCCGTGTGTGCGTAGGGGAGACTAATGGATAGGAAGAAAGAGATCCAACAACAGAAGCACAAGTATGATAGGATGAAACAAGCCATTGGTATGCACTGTGCGAGTGGGCCTGAGCGCCTATCCGGTTCTCGGCCGTACTGACGACCATCGAATCCCAGATTCCAAGCAGATCCAGTATGACAATCTGCAAAGTCAGTCAACATCCTCGGAAGAGGAGGAGGCAAGAATTAAGCAGGAGATTCGGGCATGCACGGTGAAGAAGGCAAAGTTTGCTTTGAGTTTGGCGGTATGTCTACCAGTTGTAAAAGTATCTTCGGGCGCCCTCCCAGCTACCAAGCTCACTCGTGCCTCATCCAGAAAATGCAAGAAAAGTTAGTCCAGATATTCTATGGTCGCACGCTGGCTGCTCTCCGCTCAATCAAGCTTGCCGCTGATTTGAATGCCAAGGAGAACGAGCTGGCAGACCTGAACGAAGAGAGAGAAGAACTTCAAGCTGACCTTGTGAAAAGTAAATTTCCTCCTATCATTTGGAAGTTCGTGCATAATTCTGGTTGACTAACTTCATAAAATTGCAGTAAACAATCACCTGGCGGTTTTGAAAACGGTGGCGAGAGAATTGCTGGAAGCTTGGAATAAAGCAAAGGGAGATAACAAGATAGACGAAGAGCAAGCTGCGCCAATAGTAAACCAAGAGGTAAGCCGATGAAGAGTGGATACGTTGAATTTGTTCAGCATGCCGCGGGTATGGATTCTTCTTCAAAATTTTCAGAAATACAAAGGAATGACTTTGGACGAACTGCAAGAGTTGGCAGAGGAGAAGAAGACACGGGCTGATCTGATCATGAGTGTAGATCCCGCACAAATTGCTCGTTTCGAGGCGGACAAAAAGGCGGTGAGGATCTTGCTTGCATATCAAGTGCATCATGACGCTCAGCGGGTTCATGAATATCTTGCAACCAGATTATTACCAAGCAAGCGGATGCCGAGAGAGGCGAGAGGAAGGCCACGGAGATTGCCGGTAAAATTGAAAGGGTCAAGGTAAAGGCTTTAATAGGAGCGCTCCTAAAGCGTCCCTTCCTGATTGTGATCCTGCTTCCAGAACAAATGGCAGCCGCAACTGGAGGAACTTGTCGCTAAAATCAGCGTCAGTTTTTCCAAGGCATTTGACGGTATGGTTCACGATATTCATGACTTAACATGCGCAAGGTAATCTAAGACAACGCAAATAATGGCGCAGGCATTGGTTGTGCGGGCGAAGTGAAGCTAAGTGCGTAATATGACGAGTAGAACGCGCTACTGCTATTGTGAATTGAAAAACTGAGCCATTTTGAAAAACAGGCCCAGATCCGGACGACTACGACAAATGGGGCATCGAAATCTTTGTTAAATTCAGGTTAAGTCTTTTTTTCCGCGTCCAAGGAAGTTTTTCATTCAACTGACTCGTGCCGCTCAACAGAGATAACGAGAAACTACATGCCCTGGACGGTCAACGCCAATCCGGTGGTGTGAGTATTTCATGTAAAGTTGTCGCATTTGTAAGTGCAACGTGCTGACGCCTTTGATTCGGCAGGAACGGTCGGTTTCGACCATTCTCTACCTGATGTCCCTGCAGTCGCTATCGAACGTGCCGTTCCGGGTTGTAGATGAAATTAACCAAGGGATGGACCCTAGAAATGAACGCATGGTCCACCGAGAGATGGTTCGGGCAGCCTGCAAGGCCGGAACATCACAGTGCGTCATTCTGGGTCTTTTTATGCATTGGCTGTTGATATGAAGCTGACATGGCGTTTCCACATCTTTTCCATAGGTACTTCCTTATTACACCAAAGCTGCTTGCAGACTTGGAGTATCACGAACGCATGAAAGTTTTGAACGTGTTCAATGGGCCGTTCAATATGCCAGCCATTGATTTCCGCGGTTACTTGAATAGAAAGAGGCAGGTCGCCAATACTGCGTAGCCGGGTCTCGCCCCGAATGGACGTGGCGGAAAGAGGGCGAAACGGAAGCTTTGCAAAGCCAATTTGATTATGTATATACTGTATTGTCTCTATCCCCTCAATACGTGAAAAGCTTTTTGGCATACCACAAAAAAAGTGTAATGAAATAGGGAAATATCTACAACAATAGGGGATACATTGCAGCAACACACTGCCGTTTGTGGCAGCGACTATCTACAACCAACTTAGGCAATTTGACCTGCCAACAGCTCTTGTCGGTTTGTTCCGAACAAGGATTACATGGCATCTGAGAGGGAATACTGCCTAATGAGCAAAAGGCTGGGGAATTCAAATGAGAGGGTTCCTGAGACTGCGGATGGTGCCTCCTTACCGGCCTCTTTCATGTGGTTATCTGGACTCTACAAAACTCTTTGGGAAGATGCCTACTCTGTTGTACAATCGACCCCTGTACCAATTCTCGTCCACTAAAGAAAGGGAGAGGGTGGATCAGGTCAGCTTTGTCGTTTCACACCCGAGACCGAACCAACGCAAATTCATGTTCCGTACCATCTTCCAAAACTTGGATAACATCACCAGTGACAAACTGCAAATCCCCAGGTTCGCCCGTATCGAAATCGGCGATGGCCACGACCTGGGGCGTCTGTTGGTGTGGGTGCGGGGGTACGACGGGCAAACGAGGTGATACCGGAGGCGCCGCGGAGGTGCTACCACTGTTGGTGCCGCTCGTCGCGTACATGCTGGCTCTTATACTTGCGGGTGATGGCGCGGGTGCGGGTGCCGGTGCCATGGCGGACGCAAGAGGGTCGTGGTGACTGGGGTCCCTACGGAATGTTTTGTATTTGATTGGGCCCAATGATTTTTCGGTGTATTCTGATTTGATTGGTGTTTCGGGAGGAGGGATGCCGAGGCCTTGGCCTGAGGGTGTAGGTGTTATGCCTTGGCGAGCGGCTACGGGGTTGGTCTTCTCAAAGGAGAGGTGCTGGACGATTGTGTCTGTTTTCGGGTGGTAATAGAAGGTTGAGAAAAAGGCGCTAAAAAATGGGTTGTTCCCGCCTGTTCCATAGTATCCGTGGTGACCTTGCCCCCAGATCCACAGTAGTAGGCAGACCGGATAGGATACTCACCAAAGCCTGTGTTCTCCAACCAGCCGTTCTTTTGCAATACTGTCAAGTCCTCTACGAGCGAGTCGATTAGGTAGTTTCTGAAAGACCTTTCCCCGTGGGTGAGACCACTTGGGTCTGGTTTGGCGCTGTCGTCTTTTCCAGGGCCGAAACGGACCATCGCTGCCAGGTGTTGGGTGTTGTCGTTGTTGTTGTTGTTGTTGTTGTCGTCGAAGAGCGAAGGGTGATATGGTTGAGAAATGGAGGAGCGGTGCCTAGGCGAAGTTGGTGAAGAGCTTGCTTTGAAGGGGGTGGATCGATTTAATGACCAAGCCACAAGGAACGGGACGCGTACTGGAAATCTAAGTAAAGTCACCCGTCTCCTGTGCACCTCTGCGTACGTTCGAGCAGAAAACAAAAAATGACAGTACCGAAAAGGTGCAAAGGTGAAGAGAGTACCATATCCCACCGATACCATAGTTCACGTCATGTGCCAATCTTCCATCCATGCACCTTCGCTGTTGACAAACAAACGCCATGCACAACGTACCCTCCCACGTCTTGCGCCGCAAACTTGGTCAACCCTGTACGCCGACATCGCTAGCAACAGAAAATTCCACGGTAAACACGGCGATGCCGTGGCGCAAAAGGCCTGCGATGTTAGGCAGCTTGAATTTCTATGCATTTTGGTAGAGACTATTACACAGCTAATTTGATCAAAAATTCTGAACAATATACAAATGTGCAAGATTCACTGATTGTCGACACAGAGGACACTCAGGCTGGGAAACTCGGCAGTCAGTTGAAATCCTAAGGTCATCAAGCGCACGGAGCAACAAATCACCTTGTTTCTGCACCATTCAGCGATACAGTTCCAGCAAAATAAATGTCCACAAGGAGTAGCAGTGGTATGCTTCCTATGGCTTAGGCAGAGCATGCATTTCTGCGCGGCTTGCTGTTCCGGGGTCAGGCCCGGGGCAGATGGTGGATCTGGCTCATCGGTGCTAGACGCCGGGATATATATTAGAACGCGGACGGAAACGCAAGACGCGCGGCAGTAAACCCTCACTCGTTATAATCCAACGCAGGTTCCGCGGTCAAGGATTTCAGGCGCTGCCGACGGTTAAGATATCCTTGCAAAACAAGCTGCACCAGAATCAGCATGCCTAGTGCTTCGTATCCGGCCGGTTCCTCCCCTTGTCGCAACTGCCGCAGGAATATCTGCGCGGCAAACGTGCCAGGAGAAGGGACACTGTAGATTAAAAGATGCCCCATTGTTGAGCAAGGATCAAACAAAATGTGGAACCAGCTCACATATCGAATCCCAAGTAGTCTCTTTGCAAAATGATAGTACGCCCCAAAGAAATAAAACGTGGCTAGATGCACAGATCGACCCTGATCGACAACCGCGCGGCGTATCTTTGGGGCGATTTCGTTGAACCTGCGAATGACGTCGCCCCTGGGGGTAGTGCCTTGTGATCAAAGTGTCAACCGCAGATTCTTCCAGTAATGGTTGGGGCCTTATCTCACCTCGTCTAGCTTCTCTCTGCTTCGTATATGCAATGACCTTCTCGGAGAGGTATGGACCTAGAACGTGAAAGACAAGGAGAGCAGCGCGTCTCTGAGGGTTCATTGCATAAGGACAGAGGCACTGGAGAAAGTGGAACGAGAAGAAGCATACCGGAAAGGATATCGGGGTCAGGGTGCCAGCTGCTACCTGCATCAAGTCACAATATTCTTCTCCCAACGTTCGGCTGCCTGAGAAGGTATGGTCAAACCCGCCAGAAACCAAGGCCTGTCCTACTGCTTAAACCATACCAGCCAATGTTGTGAGGCCATAATAGGTCAAATCTGAGGCGAGTTTCACCTCCTTTTGGTACTGGAGGTGTGTGCGGGTGCCTGGCACACGGACGGGGACGTGTTATGATGCAACGGGATTGCGAAGCAAGACCAGTATGGGAAGAAGAACATACCACCAAAGGTTCTGAAGACATCTGCAAACTGGCTCTGCAACATAGACTGATAATACAGGTCCTTTTGGTTTGCCCTGATGATGTCCGGCTGCGAACCGTATGGAAAAGTGATTTGGTTCAAGGCAGGGGCCCGAGGATGTCGAAGGCGTGGCGAGCCATCCGAGGAAGGTCCAGCGGAGGCAAAGGGTTGTTGGTTGGTCGCATTTTGTGCATGCGAATTTGAACTGTTGGAGTCTGGCATCGTGAACAAAAATCCAGTGCAGGCTGGCAGGATGGCATCAGGTTGATGACATCAGTGATTCCATCAAATTAATTAATTACGCGCTCAAGCGTCGTGTCCCAGGGCGTCTCCTGATTCAATGCTGTTTGAGATGTCATCTGTGGCATCATGTTGTTGAACCTCCTGTTTGCACGGTACAAACTGCTGTGTAAGATTGTTTTTGCTGTGGGTGTGACGGTGCATTTTGTGATTGGGTGGGAATCAGGCAGAGTTTATCGAGTATGGTGGGATTATGTGCGGATGCGACGGTGCATTTTGTGATTGGGTGGCAATCAGGTAGAGAGTTTATAGGGTGAGTATGGTGGGATTATGTGCGGATAAGTACCCGCTTTTGTACAAAGAGCAATATGTTGTTGAGGTGGGTCAACGGGGAAGAATTGCTCCGCGCGGCAAAAAATTGGCATTTGGAAGTACTTGCGTTGCTGCTGGAGAAAGGAGTGGACTGAACGTGCCGGCGGCAACTAGCGGACACCTCGAGATTGTCGCGTGTTGTTGTGGTATGCAAGTCAGATTAGTCAGGCATACCTGTCGGGT
>JADGKA010000380.1:0-22743 GCA_027604605.1 Borealophlyctis nickersoniae
GAGGGAGAAGGGGAACAGACGGTGGAAAAGGGTACGTCAGAGGAAGGTGAAGCGCAAAAGGAGGAGGTGGAGAAAAAATCCGATGACGGGTCAGAGAAAAAATCCGACGACGGGTTTGAGGTTGTGGGCAAGTGAAGGGGCGAGATTTGACACTTTGTAGCAACGATTTCTTTTGTACTTTTTTTTGCATATGCATATACCCTTCAAAAATAAAGAAACCACATTACATGAACAAATACATTGGCGGGTCAAAGAAAGGTCGGGTTGCAATGGATTAATTTGAACGAATTATGGGATACCCAAAATTTGAAACTTGCCCAATTCGCGCTTAAGTGGTATCCGGACAGGATACCAAACCAAGTAAATATGCTAGATTCTAATTACCACCGTTCGCCTGTGCTTCATCTTCGCCAAGTTCTGCTAATACTGCGCATGGGTGGACTAGTAATCGTGAGTCAACCTTGCGAGATTGTTGAATTACATATTTCTATACCATCCGAGGCTCTCTGCTTGTACATAAACAGCGCAGTCCCACCACGCACAGTCCCACATCAACCTTTCTTGCAACTTTCCTTGATTTTTTTTGCCAACACCGGTTTTTTTCATTCGCACTTCAATGACATGTCAGGATCAGACCCCTGCCTCATCACACAATACTCCTCTCCCAACTGTACCGGCAACTCAGACCATGTCTCTCTGGGTCCACCCGGACCAGCGGTAGCGGTCATTGGCATGCAAGAGGGGACGTCCTTTTCCGTCAACAACGCTACAAACAGCTGCTACGTCTTCCAAGGGGCGCCGGATGACTTTGGCGGTCGTTCCCTACCATTGTCAAAACTCTTGCCGTCCGCATCCTGCTTCACCGTCACCACCGCCGGACCCAATGGCACCACGCACTATTACGCCGTATCAAGGTCATTGACTGCCTCCCCGGCCTCGGCCTCGTATCGCTCAGCGACGCCCTCCACATACATGCTTCTCGGGATCCTGCTGTTTACCATGTTTTTGGCCAGACGTGCCTCGATGAGCTGAGGCCGTCCCAATGTGGGTGTAGAAGATTTGGGCACGTTCAGGCACAAGATACCCGGCATACTTGAGAATCGGCCAGCAATAGATGGACCGCAGAGTTCACTTTGGAACGCTGGGACGGAAAGCACTTTCATGCGAGTTTGATTATGGCGGTTAGGGGCGTCAGGCGGGTATCCTCCGATACTGGGGAGATCGCGTACCCCAAACGATAAATGATTCGCAACTCGCGGGTTTTTGAAGGGTCCGGCAGGAAATTTGGCGGTCGGATCGGTGGGTATAATGAGAGAATGAAGCCGGGAGGAGAAATAGAGCATGAGTGGACCGTACGGTGGGACTGGTCGCGAAGGGAGGATCGGACCAAGTGAAGCGTAGCGTGGGACCGATCGCGAACGGAGGATCGGACGGACCGAGAAACGTGCCAACATTGCGAAGGGATGCAAAACACTACGTTCAAATTTCATAAAAAGGAAGCTTTTCCATTTTATTTCACCGTTTCCAATTATGTCTTTACTTTGCAATTATAAGGATCATAATTATAAGGATCATCGGCTTATGCTCTGCACAATGAAAGTCGTTGGTCTCTGCAAACCTCACGCGGCTCTTTCCCCCCCAAAAATGCGCGCCTTTGGTTTATTGTACTTGCGTCCCGGCCAGGTGGGCTTGGAGCACCCATAGGCAATGAAAGGAAGGGAGAGTCAAGTCTTTGCAGGGTCTGTCCCACCTTTGTCTTCGAAATCCTGTGGATCCAACACCTTGTAGAAAAAACAGCAGAGAAATAAACTTCAAAAAGTCAAACCTGAAAAAAGCGCTGATTTGCCGTGGTTGGGTCGAAAAGAAAGCAAACAAAAAGGACAAAATTCTACAGAGAATGGGTCTCCGGAATCCTGGGGATCCAAACTTTGTAAAAAAAACAGCAGAGGAATAAACTTCAAAAGTCAAACCTGAAAAAAGCGCTGATTAGCCGAGATAGAGTCAAAAAGCAGTCAAATAAAAAAAGTAAGATTTTAATCGAGCCATATGGGGTCAGCCAGGTATCGAACCTAGAACTACTATTGCAGTTAAACAAGTTGGAGCAAGCTCCAGCCAGTTACACGTTGAGTGTTAAGTATACTACCGACCCATTTTTAAAACCAAACCCTTCTCGGTTATTGATATACAAACTGCGGGGGAGTTCACCAACCTGACCTAGATACCAAACCTACTTTCATCGTTAATTCCGTCCCGCTCACATATTTTGATTTATTGATCTGCTGTAGGACGTTTTGATGCCCAAGTGCGAGGGGCTTGAGAAAGGGTTGGTGGAAAACCGTGGAAAGTGTCAATGCGGCCAATGCATTTCAAATCTCAAAAGCCGATCCATTTCCCCCATCTCTTAACTTCTCCACCACTGGATAACCCAGGAACTTTCCGTTTACTTTTTTGGGGCCACGGTACTGATGACAAACCCTTCAGAAGAGCAACGCTAGCAACGGCCATTTTTTGCGAGGACCAGAAAAGCGGCTTGTGTAGTACTTTTACAATGATGTCATTTCTTCGTGGAACGGCCCCTCTCGCTGCGCGACGGTGCGTCTGGCGGTGCGTTTTACAAAACCGCGAACCTGAGTACCATTATTCGGCATGCCGGAGATGCGGTTAGGGCAAACAATGTCCTTGTTTACGCTCCTTGTTATTCTTCACGACGCGTCGTTTCATGCTCAGCAACCATTGTCGTGCGCCACAGGTCGTAGATTTTCAGAAACCGCCCAACATTTTTTACGGCCCCATCTATTGCGTTTCTGGACAAGGGATGGTTTCTCATTGACTGGACTCCACCGCAGACGTGGCATAAGTTTGTGTTGATGAAAATTTGGGATTATGGGTACACCGCCGCCGATATTGTCTCAATGTTCGGATCAATGTTCCAAGGTTCAATCGGTGTCCATGATGCCGGACCGCTTGGATTTTGGGCTCCGCTAATTGATGAAGGGATGAAGGAAAGGCAGTCATAAAGAGAGGCACATCGGCCTTGTTTCCCCTTCATCACGCTTTGTTGTCCTTCCTCCATCCTCTCAAACAAGAACCAGCATGCTGCAAGTCATCCCCACTGGACTGCTCATGTGTTCTGCAAACCCCAACGACGCAGTGAAGCACGAAGAGGTTCAACATCCACAACAGCGACAGCAAGAAAGGGAAGGACACGAACAGGATGCACCACCGTCCGAACCAATCCCGTCACACTACGTTTCTGAAAAGCTCACCCAACTAGGCCACCAATACTTTGGAGACACCGGGTCATCGGATTGCATCATCCGACTGGTTGCGCCAAGAGACGACGATGAAACCGTTGAACAAACATCATCACCTACCCGCAACCGTCATCTACCGAGTCGCTACGTTGTCATCGGGGAATACCCAGCACACACCCCGTTCCTCTCCGCCCGCTCACCGCGTCTCCGGGCCCTCATCGCAGCTTGCAACGCCGCATCAGCGTCCGCATCCGCCTCGTCCTCTTCTTCATCGTTACCGTCTCAACAACCAGCATCCACACCCCGCCAACAGCGTCGCGCGTCGGTCGCGCCGTACCGTATTCCGTCCACACATAAACGCCGTAAACCGCATCTCCCGTTGCACCCGCCGAGCCCAGAAACGTTCGCGGCGGTTATGCGGTGGATGTACACGTCGGACGCCGCCTGGATGGAAGACTACATTCAAAAGTGCGGGGGACGGGAGGTCGCGGAGGGAGTGTTTGCTAATGCCTGTTGGTTGGGGTTGGAAGGTGGAAACCTGTTGAGGGTTTGTGAAAAATTCTTGGAAGCCGACGAGGATAGTGACGAGGGCGAGGAGGACGAGGTTTGAGAATATGGGGAGGGGATGGTGCCCTGTCGGTCGAAAGCATTTTTGTTTAGATAATATGTTCTATGTAAAGACTTGTGTCTTCGCCCACGATGGAATGTAGTTGCGTCATGAGTGCGGAAGTTGCGCGACACTCGAGCGCCCGCTTCGGTCGCGCAACCCTCTTTGGGTCTTCCAGAGGAAGCGTTTGTGTTTTATGTCGGTCTTAAAAGGGGAGGGCCCCCAGACTTGCTCCTCTGGACCTGAAGGCCCTTGTCCAGACCATGAAGATGCAATTGGTGAGCAGGAGGATTGCATGTCGAAGAGAAGTCGAATAGGAAGGTGCCTGTGGCGTTGGAATAGCCAAGCCACCTTCAACCTCAAAATTTCAGGCCAGAGGACAAGTTCCCACTTCATTCCCCGCAGAAATTGGAACTTTGGCAGCAACAATGACCACCACAAAGACAGCTACAATCAAGCGCACAACAGCAGAGACGGACGTCTCAATTGAGCTCACTCTAGACCAATACACTGCACAAAAAATAGATATCCAAACAGGAATCGGCTTCCTAGATCACGTTAGTGGCACTGGCTCTCGAATTCAAAGTTCGGAGGGGGACTTACAATTCCTCCGCTCACACAAACAGATGCTCCACGCCCTCGCCAAACACTCCCGCTGGTCACTCACCGTCCACTGCAAAGGCGACCTCCACATCGACGACCACCACACCGCCGAAGACGTCGCGCTAACCCTCGGCAGTGCCTTCAAACAAGCGCTCGGTGCCCCCGTCGGTATCAAACGGTTCGGATACGCCTACGCACCCCTCGACGAAGCTCTTTCGCGCGCGGTGGTGGACATTTCCGGTCGCCCGCATGCGGAGGTCGATTTGGGGTTGAAGAGGGAGAAGATTGGGGACTTGTCGTGTGAAATGATCCCGCATGTGTTTCAGAGTTTTGCGCAGAATGCGGGGATTACGTTGCATGTGGATGCTTTGAAGGGGTTCAATGATCATCACAGGTGAGTCGGGGGAAGACTACCATCTCAAACCGCGGAATTACGGTTTTTTGATGCAGTTCATTAAATGTCACCGTCCCCGGCATTTCAGAGCTGAATCGGCATTCAAAGCTCTCGCCATTGCCCTTCGGGATGCAATCTCTCCTACTGGATCCAATGATGTGCCCAGCACAAAGGGGACGTTAACTGCATAGAAGGATGATGAAGGGGCCAGGAATGCGGTTGATTTTGTACATATATGTTAGTCAGTAAGGAATGGTAACACAAGGGTCAAAATGTTCCGACCCTTTTTCCCTCACCTCCAAGATGTGCTTTGAAACTTTGGTTTGTTCATAAATAGGCCTGGCCCGAAATGAAAGTGAAAAAAGCCCCATTCCACCCCTGATTGCCGGACGGAAGCAGGTCCATAGCTGAGCACCTCACATGAGGTGTTGAATAAGACGGGACTGTTGTATCTAGTCACAGCCTCAAGAAGAAGCTAGATGGTAAGACGTTTTATGGGAATGGAGAGGCGTGTGACAGTGCACTTGTTGTCTCGGGTCCACCAGGACGAGGGGCATATGGATACAATTGACCACGACTGCGCAATTGCCCTGGTTGTCGACCAAACTGTCTTGAGCAATCTTCGAGTTGCTACTGAACGCAAATCCCGCAAAACACAAGGGTGTCTCAGGAAATTTAAGAATTCTATTTTGGATAAAAAAGAAAATCACAACAACGTTTATACCACTTCCTTCACCCCCCACCCAACCACTCACTCCCTCCACGTTTTATACCGTTCGTTTACACCCACACCCAAAAAACCACTCCCCGCAATATATACATTCTAAATACCCCGCCTCCCTCACTCCCATCTTCACCACATATAATCAACAACCATATTCCGTTCCTGCGGCGGCCTCTCCGCCTTATTCTGCGGCACCCGATCCCCCACCGGCATCCAACACTGTTTATCCGGCCGTGCCAGCGTAGTTTTAATCTCCCTCACCGAGCACGGCGAAAAATTGAACGCGTTCGTACTCCCCGGTTGTAAGGCAGGGAACATTGCAAATTTGTTATCGGGGGGTATACACACGGCGGCTTGTGCTTCGTTGACGGGGTAGGCGAACGGTTCTTGGTCGTGGTTGGCGCCGAATACGTGGCCGAGTTCGTGGAGGAGGATGGCTTGGTATTCTGCGGTTGTGAGGGTTCCGAAGCCGTCGGTGGCGATGGCGGAGAAGAGGTTTTCGTCGCATATGGATTTGGTGAATGCGACGCCTACCGCGCCTTGGGACATGGGTTGGGAGGAGAAGACCATGACTGCGCAGAGGTTGTTTTCCCGAAGATCTTTTGCGAGGTTGGCGATTTTGGGGATGCCGTTGTTGACGTTTTCGGCTGCGGAGTTGGGGGAGAGGTTTTGGACTATTTTGCCGAGGCCCGAGGGGGCGTTGGGGTTTGAGGCGATGATGGTGTGTTTGACCGAGAGGGCGATGCCGAGTTGGCGTTCGTAGTGGACGGAGATGGCGTTGATGTTGGAGGCCATCAGGGCGCCCACGCCGCCGGGACTGTCTTTGTGGGTTTGGAAGAAGGAGAGGTCGGAGACGACGGCGAGGTTGCAGTTGCCGCCTTTGGGTTCGGGTTTGGGGTCGGGACGCTTAGGTCGTGGGCGGGCTCGGGTGGTGGGAACCGGTTTCGCGGCCTCCTCCTGGGTGGTCGGTGCGGCTTCCGTCGTAGTGGGCACCGTCTCGGTGGTTGTGGGTTGTTCGGGTGGCGGCGGAGGTGCCGCCTCGCTGGATGTTGGGGGTTCAGGCGAAGCCTCGACGGTGAAGGTAGGTGCTTCAGCAGGTGGTGCTGTCGCCTGCGGGACCTGAGGGAAGACGGGATAACCCCATGGTGCTGACTGAGTGGGAGCGGGAGCCGCGTCCGACGTTGGCGCGGGTTGCTCTGGTGGAGGAGCGGATTCCGATGGCGGCGCGGGTTGCTCCGGTGGAGGAGCAGATTCCGATGGCGGCGCGGGTTGCTCTGGTGGAGGAGCAGATTCCGATGGCGGCGCGGGGGCTCCCCCACCACCAGATGCGGGCGGAACCTCACCGGATGTGGGAGGTACAGGTTCCCCTGTTGGAGCTGCAGGTGGGGCGGGTTCGGATGAAGGCTGTCCAGTGGGCGCCGCAGGTGGGACCTCTGCAGATGTAGGAGGTGCAGGCAGGTATCCGTAGGTCTCGTCCGTAGTCGGTGGCGCCGGTGGGGCCTCGGCAGATGTTGGCGCCGGTGAGGCCTCCGCAGACGTCGTCGGAGGTACAGGTGCCACTGGAGGCGTGGAAGTGGAGGAGGTTTCGGTCGGAGCGGGCTTTGTGGTGGGCGGCGGCGGAGGGGCTTTCACGGATGTGGGGGGTGCAGTCGCCATCGGAGGCATGTAAGTGTGGGCCTTGGTCGGAGCGGGCTCTTTGGTGGGAGCTTCCTTCGTGGGAGCCTCCTTGGTGGGCGCTTCCTTCGTGGGAGCTTCCTTGGTGGGAGCTTCCTTCGTGGGCGCTTCCTTGGTGGGCGCTTCCTTGGTGGGTGCTTCCTTGGTGGGCGCTTCCTTGGTGGGCGCTTCTTTGGTGGGTGCCTCCTTGGTGGGTGCGGGCGTTTCGACAGGCGGTGCCTCGTATGTCGGAGCGTGTTTCCCACGGGGTGACTCGCCAGTGCTGGGGGTTGTTTGAACACCCTCGCCGTTGCCGCCGTTCATCTTCTTCTTGTCGTCCACCTTTTTGCCGCTGTCGTTCATCTCCTTCTTGTCGTCCACCTTTTTGCCGCCGTCGTTCATCTCCTTCTTGTCGTCCACCTTTTTGCCGTTGTCTTCCATCTCCTTCTTTCCGGCCATCTTGCCGCCGTAGTTCGTCTTCTTTCCGTCGTCCATTGTCCCCTCGTTGTTCATCTCCTTGGTGTCATCCACTTTCTTCTTGCCTTCGCCCATCTTCTTGCCGGCCCCCATCTTCTTGCCGGCCCCCATCTCCTTGCCGTGTTTCATCTTCCCTTCGTCACTCTCCTTCATTTTCTTTTCCTTCTTCATCTTCTTCTCACTGTCCATGGCGCCGGTGGGCTTTTCCTTCTTCATCTTCTTCTCACTGTCCATGGCGACGGTGGGCTTTTCCTTCTTCATCTTCTTCTCACTGTCCATGGCGACGGTGGCGTTTTCCTTCTTCATCTTCTTCTCACTGTCCATGGCTTTCGCACCGGCGGCGCCATGCTTCATCATAATCTTCGTCACCATATCCTTGAACTTTGACATCACCCCGCCGCCCATCTTCATCTCCTTCTTCTTCCCCATCATCGTCCGTTTCTCCAACTCCACATCCATCCGTTTGCTCAGCCCACCGTTCTTCCTGATCACATCCCCCCACCGGTACACCACCACGTTCGCACCCGCCGGCGTACCGACGTAGTTTAACGCCGATTCAAAGTGCACCGTGTCCTCCTCGTCGACGCCGACGCCAAGGTATATGGATCCCTCAATGTGGTCGTCGTCGAGGAGGGTTGCGCGGACGAGGGAGTCGGGAAGACCTTCTACGGATCCTGTCAGGAAGGCGGAGGTGTCTACTTGGGCGTCCAGGGTGTGGCCTGGAGCGAAGAGTGCGGTGTTGGGGTGGAGGTTTAAGCGCAGTTGCCTGTATGAAGTTTCAACCAAAACGTCAGTACGTGCCCGATATTTGGGCGATAGGAAAACAACGTTGACAACATAAGAACGCACCTTCCACGGTAAACCAAATCAAACGCAATCCCACCCTTCCGATTCCCATTCCCATCCCCTGCTCGCACGGACGCAAACTCCGCGTACGAAAACACATCGTCTACGTGTCGTTTGTTCCGGATATTTGATGGAATAAGACCAGCGTGGGTTACCGAAATACAGAGTGAGATGATGACAAACAGGGCGGTAGCCCATAGCAGGCCACATCGACGTCGTCGTCGTAAATAATAGGATGGTGGTGGTGGTGACATTTGGTATGGGTTTTCGTTTTATGGTTTGTGCTTTGGTGGTGGAGGACAAAAAGTATGCGCAAGAGGACGGGAGGGGGGAGGGTTGGAGGACCGCTCAAGTTATGTCTTTTACATGTAATGCAAATATGGAACGTTTTTTCATGGAACGTTGGCCGTTTTTTGCCCTTCACGTTTATTCTGCTAGCCTCCTCGGTCCACCCCTCCTGATATGGACAGTGTCTGACAGGACCAGCGTCTTGCTTCTGGGCTGCTTCCTCTCCTTGTCATCTGGGTCGGGGAACCCACCCCCCGCAAGCAACAGCAGGTGGGGAGCCGCAGTACTCAGATTCCGCACGGGTGGCAAGTTTTGGAAAGTGGATGTGAATGAAGGAAAGGGGATTGAAAGACGCTTTCATTAACAATTTTTCCTGCTGGTCTGTCTGGTCTGGTCTGGTCTTGTCCAACATAGCCGTGCTAACTAGCGCTCCTGCTTTTTGTGCGGCCGCCTTCCCCGCTTTGTGTCTCCTTCCCATCCAACAAGGCAACTCTGACCCCCGTCGCTCCTCGTTCCCACGCATATGAGCCCGTTACCATAACAACATAACAATCTGCGACGGACGATGAAGGGCCAGGGGAAGTTGCACTTTCTGTTTGTGGGGTTTCGCATCTCGTTACGTCCAAAAGAGGGAGGTTATTCTGAACATGAAAGATATGAAACTCGACCGCCGCCACGCGAAATTTCTCCCCTTGTCTGCTGACCATATCACTCCATGCGCCACATTCACATGGGTATCCCAACTGCGCATCAACGCGTCGGAAACGGGACACGGTCCATGAACTCCGGTAGCTGAATATAGCTAGCAGCAAGAACAACGGCATGGGAAAGGCGACGCAATAGGTAGGTATCATGAATCGGTCAGAGCCAATGGATTATTCACCCATGCTCTCCCGTGTTTGGGCGGACTGGCTGTCAAGACCTTACAATTCCGGAAGTTTATTGTCAAAGGAGTTTTCCTTCGCCCGCATGGAGAAAGAGTAATCGTGTGCGATGGTGTGGCAGTTGTCAATGAATATAAGTGCTTTTGTGAAACGATAAGTATGGACAATGTGGGAGATGGAGCGGTGTTCTTGAGGTCAATGACAGGGTTTGACCTGCGACCAAAATTGGGGTTGACGACTTGAATTTGCGGTTACTTCGATCTGGAGTCTACTTATCACCATCATGCACTTTTCCAAGCACACATCCCTCAAACAATAAATGCAAACATATTTTTTTGAAAAAACTATTTACGACTTTCAATGTTCCCTCGCCAATCCTCCACTAAAAAAAACTATGACTACAGAAACCAATCTCTTCCACCTCCACCACGCGCCCCAAACAAAAAACCATGCCCCTCCACCTCACTCGGTCGCAAACTTTGGAATACTCTTCCTCGACCCCTTCTGCCAAATTTTACTCCTCTTGGCCTGCTCCAGCAACGAATCCTTCCCCCACTTGAGCGTCCTCGTCACAGTATTCCCCTTCAACTTCTGCCGATCCTTCGGGTTGCGCGCCCCACCCTCCGTACCCGGTGCGTTCGACACCGTGGAGCTCGACCCGCCAAGTGGCATAAACTTGGAAATGGCGCTGGGTTGCTTATCTTTCTTCTTTTTGTCCTTGTCGTCACCCTTTTTGTCGTTGTTGTCGTGCTCGCCGGACAGGGCTTCAGCGACAGCAAACGTGTCAATCTCGGCTTCCTCGCCTTCGTTTTGTTCAGAGATCCAGGCGATGCCCGGGCGGAAGACGGCTTTGAAGGAGAGTTCGGGGCCGCCGTCCGATGACGACTCGGGCGCGACGGTTTCGACAGAGAAGGAGGATGTGACGGATTCAGTGTCGGACTCGTCGTCGCTCTCGATGGACCCGGTGTCGCTGACCCATCCGGCTTCGTTGTCTTCGTCGTCGGGGTTGTTCTGAGGCGCGTTGTCCGAGTCTAGGTTGTCCGAGTTGAGGTTCTCCACATCCGTACCCATACCAGACCCCGCCGCCGACGGGTCCTTGACAATCTCCTCCTTCAAAATCTCAGCCGCCTCGTTACGGTTATCCCCCTGCGGAGTAGGATCCACATCCCCGGGCGCCGTCTTCTCGGTACTATCCATCGACACCTCAACTCCCAAATCTTTATCTTTCGCCTTGTACCGCTTCAACTCCAACACCGTATCCCGCTCTTCCCCATCCGCGAGATCTTGCAAAAACATTTTCCCCAGCGCAAGCGTGCGGTGCGCGACGCCCTTTGAGCGGATTTCAAAGCGGAGCGCGGATTGGTACCGGTAGGGGACTTTGATTTTGAAGGATTCGTCTTGCCAGTTGGGTGAAAAGGTGGCTTCGGAAACGGGTTTGGTGGAAACTTTGTTGGGTTCGGTGACGGGACAGCGGATGGTGAGGAAGGTGGTTGGGGGCTGCTTCTCGTCTATGAGTGCACAAATTACGGGTTAGCTGGATTGAACGTGATGACCACATCTTAATGCCGCATTGGAGAAATAAAAGAACACTTACTTTTCGTAACCAAATCCAAGTTCTTCACTTTGAATCCGCTGAGCTCAAGCTCCCCAACATCTAGTGGAAGTCAAAAAACCCGTTAAACCCCCACATCTTCGTCGCATAACACAAACTCAAACCCGCACGTACCATAACCCTTCAAATGCTCCGGCTCCTCAAGTTTCACCGGCTGGAACAAAAAACTACACCTCACCCTCCCAAACCCAATCCCATCCTTCAAATCATACCACGCGGTATGATGCATATCCCCCGTCCCACTCAACACCTCCTTCAAATCCACCACCACCACACCAATAACCGGGTCATGTTCATGCGTACGGTGGTCTTTAACGACGATACGAACGCGGGCGGTTTTCCAATCGCGGAGGAAGATTTCGGTTTGGGCGTTGAATATGGGCGAAGGGTTGGAGGATTTCACGCGAGTGCGGAAGGTGCGGGTGCCGTTGATGTAGACGTGGGCGTAGGGGGAGACGAAGAGGCCGGATTTGTCTTTGGAGCGGAGGAAGAGGTCGGAGGCTTGGTGGATGTTGAATTGGAGGATTCCGCCGGCTGTGGAACGTGGGTTTTGTTGTGTAAGTTTCTTACTTATCCAGATGCAGAAGCAAAAGAGGAAGGGCTCGAGATACTCACTGTACCGCTCCGCATCACTCCTCCGAGTCTTACTCTCACATTTCGGGAAAAACCCAATCTGGAAATCCAATTTCCCCGTCCTCCCCACTTCCTCCTCACCCCTTTTCCCCAACAACACCTTCCACCCATCAAACAAAATCCCCTCCGTCTTCACAACCTCCTCAATCTTCATATTAAACTGCCCCAATATATCGTCCTTGCCGATAATGTCATAGTCCCACACGCGGACGGAGAGGGGGAACCCGTTTTTGACGTCGTCGGTTGTGATGAGGGCGTAGTGCGTTTCGTGCCAGACTGGGTGGAGGTCTTTGGGGATGATGCGGGTGCGGGCGAGGTATTTGTGGGAGGTGCCGAGGGAGAGGGTGGCGTAGGGGTCGCTTTTGCCTGGTGTTGTGAGAGAGTGAGGTTAACTAAACATGCGAGGATTGCAAATAAAGTGTGGGGTTTGCGTGGATCTTTTACCTCCGATGTCTGCAGCTCGCAACCCACGAGCTTCCCTGAACACGATTTTGACCACGCCGATTGCGGCCGTATCTGTCAAAGCACCAGCAGCGGGTTAAATACCAACGCTCAAATCTGAGAAAACAAACCAAACACTCTTTCTGCGTATTCTTACCGATAGGAACACCAAGAATCTTATCCAACTCCAAGGTGATAGTTTTCGGCGACACAGCAAACTGAGTCGCGACCGTCGACACCACTCCGTCCACAATTTGCGGGAGAATCGGGAGCTAGAAAATACGCACACGAGGTCGCGTCAGCAAAAAGAAACAAACAACGGATGAACTAAAGTGTGGTAACGTACGTTCATAAGATTCCCAAACTTCATGGGCCGCAACGCAAACTCCACTTGCGGCGTATTGAGGAGCGTCAGTTGAAGAGTTTTGGCGAAGGGCACTTTGGACATGAGTTTAAGGTGGAACCGTAACTGTTCGATGTAGCAAGGTTACATTTTGTTGAGTACATTCCATACATGATGGGCAGCAATGTCATTATTTACCTTGGCATCAAACCCAACATGCTCCACAAGAATCGGCACCTCCGCCGACCCCACTTTCGGATGCCCGAGTTTAATCTTTGTCTCGACGTGGGTGTTGAGTCGTTTCTTGGAGGCGAGTTCTTGCGGGGATGGGTGCATTGCTGCTGTCACGTCCATCAACTGCGGCAACCCCCAAGAAAATGTCAGCGGAAAGGAACGAATGACAACATCAGGGGCACCAACTTACGATGGAATCGTCACCACTCGCATCGGGGTACACCTGCATACTCGTGATCCTCGGAGCGCGGGGGCCGAGGTCAAAGTCGCTGATCCATACGCGTTCCTGTCCAATGTTTATGCGTGAATGGGTAAACCAGAAAGTTTCAGGTGGCGAACTGAGAGTGGAACAAACTTACGATAGGCGCCGGAGCCTGCTGCTTTGCCAAAGTCTCCACCTGGTCGAACGCAGGCTGCAAGATACAAGGGTTGATGACAGGCCACACTTGGCTGAGGATAAAGTTTAACCAGTCGGCTGTTTCTACGCCTTTCCCCAACTGCGCTCAAACGTTAGTACATCCACCCTGCTATGTGTTATGAGGCAGCAGTGAAAGAATGTTCCAACTTACGCTAAGCACACCCTCCTCATTCTTATGCTTCAATTCCGGTTTCTTCAAAAACTTTCCGCGGAGTTTCAACACGTACATTCCACCGGCGATGGCAACGAGGATGATCCACAGCCAGTGGAAGCCCACAGCGCCGACTCCCCACCCGACGAATCCGAATGAACTGAGAACTCCCACGTTGATGTACCTGTCAAAACGGACGTCAGTTTCGGTCGTTACGAAACCTGGCGCGGAATGCAAGAGCACTCACGGGTTAAAAGTGTTCAAAAACTCCGCAAGTCTCGGCACCATATGCTCGATATCCGTCCGACTCCTCTTTGCAACCAACACCTGCCCCTTTGGCACCACCTGCTCCTTATTCTCTTTTGTGCCGGGGATACCCGTGATGGGTAACTCCAACCTCGCGTAATGCTCTTTAATCGCCGCAGACCGTGACAACGCAAAGGGGATGGTAGACCCGGGCAACGTCAATGCCGACGCCGGGTGCTCTTTCATTTCCTTTTTGACTTGCTCGGCTTCGCGGTTTGATGCGTCGGATGTGCCGGATGAGACGAACCCGGGGGCGGTGGGACGTGCGGCGCCAGAGTCGGTTTTGGTGGCGGGGGTTTCCGTTTCTTGGTCGCCGATGACTTGGGCGGGTCCGTCGACTTGGGAGGATGCGGGGACGGCGAAGCGGGATTCTTTGTCGGCTTGCACGGAGGATTGGCCGGGTTGAGGTCCAGAGGCGTCGTGAGTGTCGGATGTGCCGGCGCGGGCGACATCGCCCGAGGAGGATGTGTAGCGTTGAGTGCTTTGACCCCCGCGTTCGTCACCATTGCTTCCCCCACCGGCCGACTCGTCAACACCTTCAACGTTCTCATCTTGACCTTCCCGACCTCCCACATTTCCGTCTTGCGCATACTGATCATGATCCTGTGGTCTGGCATCTGGAAATCACCCGCACGCGGCAATGTTAATCGACTGCGCTTCGCACGTAGCATTCTCTCTCTCAACTCCTGTCATAAATACCCACCGTCCATCCTTAATCCCTCCGCCTCTGCCACTTTTTCCATTTCATCGACTTTGTGACCAGCCATCGCATCTCCCAAAGGAGGCCGTTGGTGCACGTCCTTTACCCTCACCGACCCGGACTGCCCCGACGATTGCGACTCCGTATCAGCCATATGTTTTGCACTACTTCGCGAGTAAGATTGTTATATATTTGCACCGTGTTTTGGTGGGTTTCCAGTTGGGTCAAAAAGGTTTGAACGAGGCTCGAAATGCAGAGGACTGATAAAGGGGACGAGGGTTTTTGAAGAGACTTGGACGCGTCAAGCGGACGTCATCTCGTCGTGGCTCAGCAGGATTTCGGACTTCCCTCTGGATCGACCGCCCTCCCAGCCCTCCGTCCGATCTGTGCTTGCAAGTCGGAAGGAGTGTGAGCACGCACATTGAAAATGAGCTCCTCACAGCCAAAGGTTGCTCTGCTCGCAGCTCAGATTGCCAAATGGCTTTCCACACTCCGCCCAGAAACGGCAACAGCACGTTGGCCCAACGCTCCCCTGGTCGTTGGCATAAATGGCCTGCAAGGTAGTCTAGTGTGCTTGTCTTCCTCGGTGCCATTTCCGCTTCCAGTCCATGTATACATACTTAACAACTCTTCCAACCAAGGTTCCGGGAAAACGACCCTAACAACCTCCCTCCTCTCCGTCCTCCGCTCCCCGCCCTACTCCCTCTCCGTCGCCTCCCTATCCACCGACGACCTCTACCTCATCCGAGCCGACCAAGTCGCCCTAGCCTCCTCCAACCCTTCCAACCCCCTCCTACAGTACCGCGGAAACCCAGGCACGCACGACATAGAACTCGGCGTCAAAACCCTCCGATCCATACGCGAATCTAACGCTCACGCCCTCGCGCAAAACCCCGTCTATCCCATCCAAACCGAGATCCCCCTTCCATCCTACGACAAGTCCCTCCACAACGGACGCGGCGACCGTCTCCCCGTCTCCCAATGGCCCAAATGTCCCATCCCGTTGGACGTGTTACTGTTTGAAGGGTGTTACCTCGGATTCAAACCTTTATCACCCTCAACCCTCTCAACGCTGATTTCTTCTGCCGCCTCACACGCCTCCGCCAAGCGGCAAACCATCGGTCCACATCACCTATCCCTCTACTCCCCACCCGCCCTCGCGCAACTCAACTCAAACCTCGCCGCCTACGAAGCATGGCACAAAGAAATCGACGCGTTCGTACATATCGTCGCGGAGGATCCCAACTGGGTGTACGAGTGGCGGTGGGAGCAGGAGGAGACCATGCGGGCAAAAAGGGGGGATCCCAATGTCGGGTTGAGCAGGGAGCAGGTGGAGGATTTTGTGGATAGGTTTGTGCCCATGTATGTGATGTGTTTGCCGAGGTTGACGGAATCGGGGTTTTTTGCCAACGAGGATGGGACCGTGCCGGAGACTGGGAAGGGGAGGCACTTGAAAGTTGTTATAAACAGGCAGCGGGAGGTTGTGGAATCGTCTCTTCTGTGACAAGCATGCGCACTATCGCAACTGAGAAAATACTCGCTGTTTCAAACTTTAATGTATTCTACAACCAGGTTACTGACACACCCCTGCTAATGCTCCTACGTCACGACTTCTACAAGTGCAGACGGCTTTAAACAGCCTTATGTCTTCTTAATGATCTGTTTTAAGCACCAAACACTCCAAATGTCAGCAATCCCACACCACAAACGACCACAATCACAGTAAGAATACGTGCCTGCACTACATCTTCATCTTGCAAGACGTGTTCCTTCCCCACTTTCTGGGGATTGTGTTTCACCGATGATCCCCACACCAAAGCGTGCTTGAAATCTTTCAAAAGTGCTTTGTGGATGGAGTTACAGAAGTCTTCCACAGCGTTTTGACCCCGTCGCATTACAACTGGGGCTGAGTAGTCTGGAAGTTGTCCTTTGGGCTATACGATTTGGCATTAGTCAATGATGCATCCACCACGAGCACGGTTCACCCCAATCCACATACCTTGGTGTAAATACGGACAAGGTTCAGGTACTCCCACATCTGTACAAAACCCATGATAGGACGTCGATCAAAAAACGTCCGAATTCCGCATGCATTCTCAGAAACTCGCAGTGACGAACCTTCTCTAGTAAGTCATCAAAGTTCCACTCGTGGTGGGAGCTGATGGGAATGGAGTGTGGGATTTTGTAAATGATGTCCAGCTCCTCGATGGAAATCTATCGAAAGGTGTGGACTTAGAGAGCGGGGTCGCGAGAGGTATTTAACCACCGGTAGCGCCAACTCACCTGGTCGATTTTGTTGAGGACATAAATGCAAGGAATATAGATTCGGTTTCTGTAATGGAATGAGTGTCAACTTGGGACAAATTCGTGCATCTCCAAACGGAGGGCGTACATACCCTTCAATTACGTCAATCAGATCATCGGTCGTTGCGTCGCATCGGAACGACACATCCGCATTGTGCATCTTGTACTCGCCCAAAATCGCCTTTACTTGGTCCGTATCCAGGTAGGTCATGTTGACGGTCGACGTCACGTTAATGCCTCCTTTCTCCTTCTTTTTCACAGTGATGGCTGGAGGCTGCTTGTTTAACCGAATCCCAAACCCTTCCAATTCACGCTCAATAATCTTCTTGTCCCCCAACGGTTTAAGGACGTCCAACACAATGAAGATCAGTGAACATGTCCGCGCTACGGCAATAACCTAAGAGCGCATCTTCAGATATCAATGAAATTCACAGCGCAGAGATTCAATGGCGGATCCCCTTACCTGTCGACCACGACCCTTACCGTCCTTCGCACCTTCAATAATACCGGGCAGATCCAGCATCTGAATTTTTGCTCCTTTATACTGAATCACACCGGGCACCGTCGTCAATGTGGTAAATTCGTACGCCCCCCTATTTTCAAAATCCCGATGATCAACATACGGTCAAAACCAATTGGAACCTCCACGTCGCCGATCCATGCTCGGCATCTTCCAGTCGGCCACCGCCAACCCTTTTCCACATCGCTACTCACACTTCTGAAACAGTCCCCGTCAATTTGGACATGAGCGTCGACTTCCCTACGGACGGGAACCCCACGAACCCAACCCGCGCGACACCCGTCTTTGCCACGTCGAATCCCACCCCAGGACCACCGCCGCCTCCTCCAGACGGAGTCAAGAGCTCACGCCGAAGCTTTGCAAGCTTCGCTTTTAGGATACCTAAATGGTAGGAGGTTGCTTTGTTTTTTTGAGTTCGGGCCATCTTAGCGGGAGACGGGGACGGGTTAGAGACGTGGATGCGGCCTGCATTGAAGGGGTCTGGAGAGCAAAATGCATACCTCGGCCTCGATCTCTTTGATTTTCTATTCATTGTGGAGAGGTCAAAGGTCTGTAAGAATATTACCCAGCATAGGGTGTAAGAAAGGAGAGACTTACCTCTAGTGTGGACATGGTTGCAGGGAGGTTTTGGAATGGGAGTGATTCTGGGTGCGAATGGAAGAACGGCTCCGAATTTTGGCCTTTGACCTTTCATTTATTGCGAGGCTTGACCTCACGTGACCTGCTTGTTTCTCAGGGTATCCGAGCAGCCAGCGAGCGACCAGACAACAAAACTCAACAAGCGGCGCCCTTTAGAACCGTTATGATTTTGATGTCCATTTTCCCCAACTTTTGCGCCAGGGAAAATCAGTAAAAATAGTGAAACTATTGTGTCCCCCAGAGACAGTTCATTGCTTTGGATGTGCGGTGTGTTTTCAGGTGAGTTTTGTTTACTGTCTGTTCAAAAACCAGGTGACTGGGCCACAACGCGACGAAGAACATGAAAGTCCGCAGCGCTCCCCCATAATATCTTTATGGCGACGAACGTCCAACCAGAAACCAAATGCCCATCCCACTCCCGCTGTTAAACCACGAATTGGTCCGCATCACCGTCCTAGGTCCTTGCGGCTCTGGCAAATCCAGCCTCAGCCAAACCATCGCAACCACCCTCAACATCCCTCTCATCCCTCTCGATTCTCTCCAATGGGGCGAACACTGGACCCCAGTCCCCGCCCCAACATTTAGGGCCACCTTACGCTCAGCTATCGCATCCACGCCCACACACTGGGTCATTGATGGCAACTACACCAGCGTTGCCATGGAAGTTCATTGGCCACTCACCATGTTATTTGTGGTTCTGGATTTACCGTTCCATATTGTCTTTTGGAGACTCTTGTGGAGGACGGTGGCGCGGTGTTGGCGGGGTACGCCCCTCTTTGGGACGGGGACCTGTGTTGAGACTTTTAGGATGAGCTTTGCAGCGAGGGAGAGCATTTTGTGGTATTGTATTATGTTCTATTGGAGCGGGAAGGGAGAAAAACTTTTGAGATTGGCTGAGGAGGAGGCGGCTGGAAGGAAGGGTGCGAGGGTCGTGGTGTTGCGAAGTGGGAGGGAGGTTGAGGAGTTTGTGAACTGTGTGAAGGCGCTGGGGCCCATTCTGTAATTTATGCGTTAATCAATCGGATGCTACAGCATTTACCAGGACGTCTTGTTTGCAGCGATGCAAATGTGAATATCGCGGTCAGACGGCAATTCGTGGACTTTGTTGTTATCTTTGCACGTCAAGTGCGTCAGTGCGTCAATGCCACACGACAAGTAAATTGTTTAATCCCGGACAATGCCACCCATTCCAAAGGACGTCTCCAACAAAAGCACACACTCGAAAAGATCTTAAGACAATGGCTTGTCTATTTCCGAAAACTTATACAAATTTGAAGACTCGACAAAAACCTCCGCCATCACAGAAAAAAAAGGACAAGAATCAATCTGCGCCCGCCAGATCTCAAGCGCTTATCCCCGCCCAACCAAATCGCCGGAAACGAAATCACAAGACTCCCTTCTTGAACGGGAGGACGTTCTTGAAGTTCTTCTTCGCGGCCTGGTTCTTCTTTGCGGCGTTGGTGTTCTTGGCGTTCTTAGCAGCCTTGGTGTTCTTGGCGCTGGCCTTGAGCTGCTTGTTGTTGAAGTTCTTCTTGGTGGCCTGGTTGGCGTGGGTAGCCTGGAAGTTGATGTTTTTGGCGTTGGTGGCCTGTTTTGAGGAACAGGAACGTGTTAGGGTATCCGGGTGCGCAGCAGGGTCTGAAAACCTCATACCTTGACCGCGTTGATCGCGTTAGCGTTTTTCTTCGCAGCCAAGTTTTTCTTCGCAGCGTTGTTCGCTTTGACGCCACCAGCAACCTCCATTTCGTCTTCGTCGTCCTCGTCAGCGGCGACCTCGACTTCGTCAACCTCGTCCTCGACAGCGGCAACTTCAACACCCTCGTCCTCGTCGTCGGCATGGGCAACCTCAATCTCCTCATTTTCAGTCTCACGTTTCCAAACTCCCTTCTTGAACGGGAGGACGTTCTTCACGTTCTTCTTTGCGGCCTGGTTCTTCTTTGCCGCGTTGGTGTTCTTCGCGTTCTTGGCGGCCTTGGTGTTCTTGGCGCTGGCCTTGAGCTGCACGTTGTTGAAGTTCTTCTTGCTGGCCTGGTTGGCGTTGGTAGCTTTGAAGGCGATGTTTTTGGCGTTGTTGGCCTTGTGGGCGTTGACGGCGTTGGCGTTCTTCTTAGCCGCGACGTTCTTCTTGGCGGCGAGATTGGCCTTTTTGCCGCCGGCGATGAAGGCTCCGGGAGCAGCAAAGCCTGCGCCAACGCCCGCGAAGGGAACTGCGCCCAAACCGGCGCCCAAACCGACACCACCAAAACCGACAGCACCGTCGACCGGTGGGAGCGGAGCCGGAGTGGCGTCGACGAAGAAGGGGGCGACGGACGCGGCGAGGAAGAAGGTGTATTTCATGTTTGAGAAGGCTAGAAAGAGGAAAGCCGCCATGAGTGTATGGTTCCGGTACTACTACTCGAAGAACGAGTTGGAGTGTTCAACTTACTTGGGGTTCAGAGCGAGAGAGAGAGGTGAAGAGTTGGTTGCTCGATTTTGAAAGACGAGGGAATGAACACCGGCGGGGATGGTTCTTTTCGCTTCAGCTTTGGTCGCCTTTTATAATCCATCGGACCACATACCCTTCCATCCTTCTCATTTCAAAACGTGAAACAACACAAAGTAGGAGAAACCGTCACCAGTGCAGCAGAAACCGTTCTGCGACATGCGCAACCACCGCCCGCTGTTGTTTCTGCTTCGCGGACCGGGGTCCCCTGCCCTAGGCCTTCCGCTTTGGCCATCAATCCCGTATACGCATTAATTTTACTCAATAACTCACCTTTGAAACATTTTGCAGGCGGAGTTAAGTGAGTACTCACTTTTGAGACAGGAACAACAAACCCGGTGTCTAAACTCTTCATGCAACTCGGATGCATCTTGGTTTCATATTATCCAATAGTCAAAATGCCAGACATACACGGCAACTTTATATTCTAAACGAGAAGGTTCCCATGCCCACACACGCCTTCAAAACACAGAATGGCGAGGAGAGTGTGTCAAGGACAGACGAGACAGACTCACGAGGTTCCGAATTTTTTTTATTTGTTGTTGTTTGAGGGAAATGTTGCCAGAACAGCATGTTAAGGGGCCAGCTTGTATGCGACGCTCTCACAGACGAACATCCGAAACCGCCAGCCAGCACGTAGATGAGCACAAGCCAGTTCGTAAGTTTGGAAAGGTGGACCCCTGGGATACCGCTAATTTTTGGATACCGCTCATTCGAAGCGATGCACTTACACAAACTTCCATCCGAATTTCTTGCAGCAGAGGCCGTCCTCATTTCTGCGGCCACACAGCCCATCCTCTTACCAGCCTGTTGCGGGCACTGTCCCATTTCCACCTCGTCAACTTAAGGCGCACACCATCGTCGAGCATCGGGCGGGAATTTGTGAGCGGGTCGGATGTGAGGAATGTTGCCCGGCACTGAAAGGGTTTCATTTTCAGCAATAGAGTTAGTTGTACACGCTCCTATATGGACTCAAAATGAGTGGGGAACACAATGAATAGCAGCACGTTCAATGCAGTAGCGGTGGTAAATCCCGCGCTTTCCGGCCTCTGCATCAACATCAAAGAACTGTTGTTGTAGAAATCCACATCTCCAGCGCAGAGGTAACGGCCTTAAACGGAGTGCTGGAATTTTCGCAGGGTAAGCCCGCTAAACCGGCTGGAGCAGCAACGGTGCAGTTGAGAGCGTATCCCTTCCGCAACAAACTCTCCTTGACACCTCTTCCCTGCGCTTTGAGGATGTCACCGCGTTGATCGGGTATTTGGTCTGTCCCTTGATATTTGTAGTATTGACCGCCGTTACAGCATCCACCACCGAATTAGCAAAGAATGTCGCTATGTGCATAGGTCAGCATGCGAATTGAAAGAACACAGCTGAATAAGTAGGAGAAGTACAGTAGTGCTTTGTAGACCTGAAGTTGAGTGCCCGCTTCGCGTTGGGTATCCAGACACAAAATCGCCAGAAGCACCTCAAACACGTCTCGAAGACGAGAATTATTGCCTCAATTATGATGAAAATATATCACAGAAACTGTGTCCTTTTATCCACGCCAGAATATTAAAAGAGCTGCCGTCCCATCCTCCAACGTCCCACAGTCACTATCACCCATGAACACTGCCCATCTACCCGGCTCCTCGCTGGACCTCAACTACTTGACCCGGCTCCACAGCCGCGTGCGGGGAGCAATGGAGTACAATGACTCCTGTCAAAAGTTGCTGCAACATGATCCCAACGTCCCAGTCTATATCCGCATTTTATCGGCTGAGTTAAAGGATCTCCTGTCTGAATGGAAGCAGCGGACAGACTACGACTATGACCATAGTCCTAGTCCCAGTACCCTGAAGCCCATCCATCCCAAGGACCTCCCCCTCGCCGGCACAATTGGCGGCCTTGCGCACGAACTGATTCAGACAATAAAAGTATATGAGGCACAAGTTTTCGGACCTCGAGGGTACCCCTCGAGGTGCGACCCAACACCGCAACCTTTCGCCGGCGCACTGGCATCTGCTTTTCGGCAGTGCTGCAAGCGTGTGGCGGGCACCTCACGGGAGCCAGCCCTGTCGTCGACGGTGTCAGAAGATCCTGGCAGCAGTGGTGGTACGCAACATTGTTTCATCCCGCATTCGGCCCTTTAACCGCTGGAGGTTGACAGTACATTGACTTTTTCACAGGTTCCGACTTCCCGCCTGCTTACACCCCGTAGGGAGGTGTGCGGCTTCCAAGGGGGGGG
>JADGKA010000381.1:0-22727 GCA_027604605.1 Borealophlyctis nickersoniae
GGCGGGGGGTTTCTTTGCGCAGCATTTCACGGTGGAACCGGAGGAGGGGCACAGGTTGGAGAGGTACCCGACCGAGCAGGCGGAGGAGGTCTTTTGGCATTTTCCGCCAATGTCGGTGCATTCTTCGTCTTGGGTTACTGCGCCGGCGGGACGGCAGCATTTGACGGAGTTACCGGAGGATGGGCAGTAGCCGGAGAGGTACCCCGCGGGACAGGATTTGGAGGATTGTTGGCAGATTCCGCCGGCTTTTTTGCATTTCGCGTCTTGTTCGATGCCGCCGGAGGGTTTCGGGGGGCTGAGGGGACAAAAGGTAACGTAAGTTTACGGTCTCTAGAAACAATAACATGTGCGAAGGTCACTTGAACGTACCAGCACTTGACGCCGTTGCCAGAGCTCGGACACAATCCCGACTTGTAACCCGCAGCGCACGCCTTGGACGTACTCTGGCAGTTACCGCCAATGTCCGTGCACTGGTCGTCTTGCTTGATGTCGTCACCGTCCTTATCGGCGCTATTTTGAAAGAAGCAAATAACCAACGTCAGTACAGGGTGTCCATTGGAAAACGTTCCGAGAACAAAGGAATCTTACCAGCATTTGATGTTGTTGGCCGAGCTGGGACAGTACCCGGTCAAGTACTCCTTGCCACCCGTGCAGGGAAGGGAGGTGAACTTGCACATTCCGCCGGCGTTCTGGGTACATTTCGAGTCTTGTTTCGGCACGCTGGTGTGGAATGAAAGCAAACGAATCGTTGAGTAAAATGCATAAACTGTCGCTTCAAATTCCCAGCAAGCCGTACTCACCAGCATTTGACGCTATTCCCAGAGCTGGGACACAAGTTGGTCTTGTAGCTCCCATCGCAGGACGCGGAACTGCCTTGGCATACTCCGCCAGCGTTCTTGCACTGTGCGTCCTGGGTCACAGCGGCTGCCGATGCGACGAGGGCGAGGGAGAGGGTGATGAGTTTGATGAGGTTTGTCATTTGATTTTTCCAGATGAAGTGTGTTTGAAGGGGGGAAGGTGGGTGAGGAGGATGTCGGGGTGTCGAAGGAGGGATGCTCCCTTTTTATATGTCCGGGGACTCGGGCAACTCTAAAAGCAAACACGAAAGGAAATCCGCACTAAGACGCAGTTGCCGACGCGAAGGTTGTTTGGCTGGAAATTGTTTATTTGTGGCTTAGCCGCAGCAACTGTGCACAGTCAATGTTGGTTGTGCGAGTGCCACCGAAACGTGGAAACAGAAAATTCTATCCCTGAAACCACGTTCGGTGGCCGTGGATAGTGTCAAAAACGTCACAGGACGGCCCTGCGGATTCTGACCCAGTTGATTCTAAAACATCCATGATCGCCACCTGTCAATTTTTTGTTGTAGTCGTTCCGTTTTGGAAGAGAAAAGTTGACTGTTCGGTTCGTTTGGGAAACTCGGATGCTGCGGTGCCAAGCTTCCGGTGGATCTGGACGCCGGTGGAGCCGTGGTTTGAGTTGTTTGGTTTCAATTTTGTTTCATGGATCGTACAGGGGGCGACTGCGCAAAATGGAACGTGCTTCGGTCGAGTCGTGGTTCTGGTTCCCGCAGGGCTTTTGGGCGGGTACTTGCAGTAAAGTTTCTTTCTGTCCCTATAAAAGGTGGACTTCAGGATCTCTTTTTCCCCCATACTTCCCTCCCCCTCATCGCGTCTTCCGCAATCTCATCCGAAAATGTTCGTCAAATCTCTCATAGTCGCCTGTCTCTCCATCACCGCCGGTGTCGCCGCCGTCACCCAGGACGCAAAGTGTCTTAACGCATTTGGTTCCTGCCAGGTAAGCAAAATGAAATAGAAAATTGCAAACGCGTTCCCTCCCGAGTTGGGATTGTTATTTCGGGATTCGGCCGGCGCATCTTTCCACTTTGCTTACACTTTGCCATCTCTCCCTTCTATCTTATTCTTTCAGGACGTCGGCACCGCCTGCAGCGGATCTTACAAGACCGGCTTCTGCCCTAGCTCCGGGAACAGCATCAAATGCTGGTAAGATAAACATGAGATTGTTCAGACTTTCGCGCTCGTCTCTTTTATTTACAACGTCGTTTCTTCATCCACAGTGTCGTGAAACAAGACGCCAAATGCGCCACCGCCAAAGGCAAATGCCAATCCACCTCCAAATCCTGCAGCGGCTCCTTCAAAACCGGCCTCTGCCCGTCCTCCGGCGCCTCCATCAAATGCTGCGCACCCAAATCCTCCACGCCGCCGCCCCCGCCAAGCTCCGGCGGCGTCGCCGGCCTGAACGCCAAACAAACCGCACACGCCAAGAAAATCGCCGCAGCCGCCCACTCCACCGGCGTCGGTCTCCGCGGATGCTGGGTCGGTTTCGTCACAGCCATCACCGAATCCAACATTAAAGTCTACGCTAACAAGAACATCGCGGAGTCGTACAAGTACCCTCACGACGCCGTCGGTAGCGACCACCGCTCCGTTGGTATCTTCCAGCAGCAGGTGCCGGGGTGGGGAACCGTCAAGGATTGCATGGACCCCACATCCAGCGCCAAGAAATTCTTTAACGCGCTCAAGAGGATCAAGAACTGGCAGTCGATGTCTGTCGGGAAGGCCGCGCAGAAGGTCCAGGTGTCCGCCTTCCCCGACCGGTACCAGACGCATTTGGCGGAGGCTCAGAGGATCTGCAAGGCGTTGTACTAGAGGGTGTAGTTGTATAGACTGATCGGGAAAGTGGACTTATGTTGAGTCGTAATCCTTTTGTCGGGAGTTTGAAGTAAACTAGAAAAATTCTATGAAATGTATTTAGAGTTTTGTAAACAATCTGTACGTTTATACGTTGAAGAACGATAGAGAAATATATTAGCAACGGTGGACGTTCTCTACACCGTTTGGAACGCTTTTGACCTGACATTGTTTGAAACGCTCTTGACCTATCACTGCAAAGGCGGGCGTTCGCTTCCCCACGGAAGACGGCCATTTGACGTATGGGTACCACTCTTTTTTTTTGGACCATGGCGTTCCGAATACACCAGTAGTAGTACTCGAAACTCTCAGACAAAGAAAAAGTTGGGGCCTTGAACCAACTCCGACAATCTGTTCGTTAAAGAACGATAGAGAAATATATTGACAACGGTGGACGTTCTTACACCTTTCAAAACGCTCTGTAACTGTTATTGCAAACGCAAAGCCTTCTTTCGCTTCGTCGCGGATGACGGCCATGTCACCTTCTACGTCACCTGCTTTTTTTCAGCCACGGCGGTTCAAATACACCCCTGTCGAAAAGTGAGAAACTTTCAGACCAAAAAAAGGTTATACATAGGCCCCACACAAACCGAGACACCATCCTCCTCTGACGGGAACGTCCTGCATAGGGTGGACCTTACTACTTGTGGCGGGTATCAAGTGCTGGCAATGCAATCTGTTTCCCGCCAGACGGTAGGATACGGGAGTACGGTGCGCTGTCCTCTCTTTGGCATGCCACGGAAAGCAGTTGCGCATGACGAATAATTCCGGTCTCGTACAATGTGGGCGGAGAGCTTTCGTCGGTCCAATGATCCCATGTTGAGGAAGGGTAACACTCTCTTTTTTTTTTAGCTCGGCGGGATTACACCGTAATACACATTCGAAACTCACAGACAAGAAAAAAGGTTCGGGCCTTACGAGCGCTAATTCCTCCGAGACGCGATCATCCGGTGAGGGCGTGTTCCGCGTAGAGGGTCACATAAACGTGTAACTGCGCCTGGTACCTATCAAGCCCCAAAGTGATCTTTCGCTACCACCAAACGGTGGATAACGGTGGATACGGGAGTGCGGTGCGCTGTCCTTTCGGAATTATACTATCCACGCTGGACGTTTTTCTGTTAGATCACACCGTTCGAACCAATATGGCTCGTGACTTGTCATTGCAAAGACAAAGGCGTTTGTTCGCTTCATCGCGGCCAAGAGTGGTCAACTGTACGTCTGCAGGCCATTTTGCAGTCCGATGGAGGAAGATTTGTTTTTTTAGGCACGGACGTTATAACACACCGTTTGAACCGTTATGGTTCTTGACTTGTTAATGCAACGACATAGGCATTCGTTCGCTTCGCCGCGGCCAAGAAGCGTCCACCGCACGTCACAGGCCATTTGAGCCCGATCTAAGTGATTTGTTTTTTTTAGCCAGGGCGGTTCAAATACACCTTGTTGGAAATGTCTCAGATAACAAAAAAGTTGCCTTGTCATCGTTTATAACTTGAGACGCGATCCTACTCTGACGGGAGCGTCCTGAAGAGACGGGACTCCGAAGTCGGGTGTGTATCAAGCGCTGGCAATGTAATCTCTTCCTCCCATCAAACGGGATATGGGTGTGCGGTGCGCCATTCTTGTTGACCATTTATTGGAGGACAGTGAAAGGCCGTTGCCCGCAAGAATTCTGCAACCCCTGCTTCCCGGCGGCACCCTTTTCGCTCTTTGGCGTGAGGTATCTAGATAAAACGCGTCAGCGGAAGAATCACTTCCACTCACCTTCCGCACTAGATAGCCTTTGCTTTGAAGCAATGCTGGGTTTAGAGACCGGGTCCTTCGGCACGTTCCGAGACCTTCGCTGATGCTCTACAGGGTGGCGCCCGGTTCCATGTCGGATACCCCGCCACGTTTGCAACTTCGTAAAATCTTGTCGCCACTCTTTTTTTTGCATTATTAACACCAGCGTGCAGTATCCTAGGTGTCTGAGGCAAAATGTCAGACTCAACTCGGCATTCAGAGTACCTGGCGGTTGCTTTTAGGGTTGTGGGTTCGGATACCGACGACTCCGCATTGGGATTGTTCAGACTCTCGCACTTTTTTGGCCATTTCCTTTGGTTCCCCCATGAGGTCCATAGTGGAGGCATGGAAATAACCTGCTGTTTTCTATGGAGCAAATGGATAAGATAGGCAGGGGCTTTCATGAAAGTCAAGGAATGTTCCAACGGTAGTCTGGTTAACTGATGCGTTGGTCGAAGGGAAGCACGGACGGTTCTTCGGCTCCATTCTCATTACAGGTTTTGCAAGCAATACCCCAGTTCCCTTCCCCTCTATCGCCAGCACGGGTAGTTGAACCTATGCTTCAACCACTCCGGGACATCGCAAAAAAAAGAAAAACTCGTGGAGAGTTTGAATGACATTGGTGAGGTTTGCCGCCATCACCACGTCCACATCTGCCCATTTGTTCCTTTATCCGTCCTCGCCATGCGCGCGAGTATTTTGACGACAGCCTTGATGAGCAACGTACCGCACTTCGGTTCCAACCTGGTCAAAATTCATCAGCTTCCCCGCACCGAAATTTGTAAATGTCGGTAATTCATCGTTCTGTTCTTTAATTGCAACAAGCTGATTATTACCTGGGACTCGGACGTACCCTTTTTTTGGCCAGCGGCCCTTGATTCTTTTTATGGTGGTCGGGAGGGTTGCAAACAAATGGCCTCGGTGACTTGGAAGGATGTGGCGAGGTACACTCCTACCACCGCCATCACCTATCTGCCCATTCGTTCGTTTACCTGGTACTGTACTGTGTTTCAAGAGCGTTTTGACGACGCTTTTGATGAGCAATGTACCATGTATCGTTCCCAGCTGTGTTAAAATCGACTTCCCAACAAGTGAAGAGATTGCGAAACTTGCCCGCTTGTGGGATGTTGGCAACAAATCAGCTTTCTGCGCTTAATTGTAACGGATCTAGTCCCATACCCTTTTTTTCTGCCGCGCCCCTGGTCTTTGCTGTCGGAGCAGGAACTTGGGAAAAAATGAGATGGAATGCAGGGTAAAGCTAGGGGTCAAGCGGGGTGACGACACCAACCTGCTGCCAAAACGGATGATGGACCAACGAATGCAGGGCGATGCGGGCGGACGGCAACAACAGGTCGTGTAGAGCAGTAACGAAGGGAAGAAAACAAAAATGAAAAAATGAAAAAATGACAACCTACAAACGCTAATTGGGTACCCATGGGCCGAATCGAGCACGTCCCATGCCGACATTTACGAGATTCTATGCACTATCGTGTACCCGCCCATCCCGGTTTACGTCCATAAGGTTTCTTTCGTTCGTAACATATGGGTCCCATTCGAACCATGGGTGCCTCATATCCATTGGTTTTCAAAGAATCCGGAAAACTGCGCGGAATCCACTGTTGTCCGCCGCTGTCATCGCCATGCAAGTATGCCCCACGTAGTTGCAGCCAGTTGAATGGAGTGTCCAATGGTGGATTGCGGCAACAAAGGGTCCGCCGATCCATATAATTCAACCCGTAGTGAAATTTTTTTGACCTTTGCGGCTCTGAACCATGCTCTGCGGACTCCCAACGCTCAAAGGGTGGGAAGCTTGATCTCTCACCCATCGTCGCGAAAGAACATATTAGACCGCACACTCGTCAAATGGAAACGTCTGAGACGAAGGAAGGATTCGCGGGCTTCTCGACCGACCTTTGTCGATCTTGGTCCATCTCAATTGTTTCGTTGTCTTTTTTTTTCATGGTTTTCCGCTTTCGTTTGGTTTGTGGGCATCTAATTCTAGCACCATACTGAACGTCGTGCAGCAGCGGACAATAGGCGCGTGAACCAACGGAACAACAGCTTTGATGTCCATCCGCGTTTGATGTCGTCCAATGTATCCGTCTTTTTTTCCTATTCAAGACGGGCTTGCGCAGTCACTAACATTACGTATTCGGCTCTCCTGGAGTGAACGGGACCAAACGCGAGGAAACCGCCTGAAAGATTCACCGACATAATTTGGCCGCGAGGGTCGCACCCTGCGCAAATCATCTGCGGCGTATGCTGGGTTGGTGATTTTGCCTCAAAGCCTGAAAAAAAGTCCGACGGTAAAGCTTCATGCCGTCATCTGAGTGCGGCCCTGGGGCAGCTGTGGTGCATTTGCAGGCAGGCATGATGATTCCTGTGATCTTACACATGCGTAATACCGGTTGACGTCCACAGAGTTCCTTGGCAGTGGACACGTAATGAAACCGGTTGAAAGATTGCAATACAGGTTTCTTTGTGGACAGAAAGAGGCGATAAGGGCATCTCCATAAGTTATCTGCACAGATTCAATTCAGAACTTAGTAAGAAATGTTTACAGGAAGAAACGTTTTTTTGTCCGGCTTTGGTTATGTCGCTCTGTTGCCGCAGTAGGGCGTATTGGGTGTGCAGTGCTGAGAAGTGGGCGGATACCTTGCTGAACAAGGTATTCAAACCATACCCGAACTGCCTGCCCCGTCCTTGCTTGAGACTTTACGACTCTCAGTCAACTGAGGGAAAGTACAAAGGTTACTCCTTGACCACTCCTGGATGCGTTTATCCAAACTCCTTGAATGACGGAGGGTTTGCGGGTTCCCAACTCCGCTCAATTCCATGAACGTAGTGTTTATTTCTTTTTCTTGTCCGCCCCAGGCTCCACCACTGGTCGTGGAGTTTGAGCCACGTTGTTTCGCTGCCCGTTTCCTAAACGTAAAGCTCCGAAACGCTGACACGGTCGAAACGTTATCGGAAACCAAAAGTTTGTTAATTGACCGCGAACAGACATTACTATCTAGATGGTTGTGGTTTGCATCCTGTCTCCAGTCAAAACCCTGTGTTCCAGGCTTTCATACCAAGTCATCCCACCTTTTTTTTGTTTTCCGTGACACATATGCTTTTGAAAACGAAACGAACAGTTAGCCCGATTGCATCGCACTCTGATTTTGGGCGGGTTAATTAGTCGCGCACCCTGGCTGCTTTGTGGACCGGACAGAGAACCTGAACGGTTGGACACGGCATCCAGTACCCTGCGCCAGCGCGCTAGCAGCAAAGTTATTTGCGAGAATAGAGCGATACGGAGAGTACCAACCGGCATACCAAGCGGCAAACAAACCGTCTGGCGAGACTTCGCTGTTGTAGAAAGCGGTCACGGTGTTTTGGATTTCCTGGATTTCCTGGATTCATAAAGAAGAGGTTGGGAATCTCGCTCTCATCAATAGTCACACCATAAGGCTCCGTTCCATTTTTTTCCTCTCACGCCTACCAAATGGTTACTCATTTCTTCCCTGTGTTCCGTTTTTCCGCCATTTGCCCTGGTTATGGTGTCAAAATACGGTGATGAACAAGAGGTTAGGACTCCGCCTCTCATCAATGATCAGACTTAATATCGTTTTTCCTTTTTTCCCTCACGCAAACCACATGTTACTCATTATATACCCCATCTCCCCTTTATTTGCGAGTAAGGCCGGGGAAGCGGCCAGCTTATAGCGTCAAATGTGGTGATGACAAAATGAAAAGACGTTCCTGAAATCACAGGGGTGAAACCCTAGTGAGTCGTTTATCTTTCCTGTTCGTACTCTTGCAATTTTTTTTTCTTGGGCAAAGGCTGGTTGGTTTTGACAGGGCTACGCGCCCAGTATCTTTATCTAAGTTCATGAATGGTATCCAGAAAAATGCCACGAACCGGTTCGCAAGGCATGCGTCCACGATACCGTGGAGAGGCGACTGTATTGAACTGTACTTGATGTTTATCACCGCAGGCATTGGTGAAAAATGTCCAGTGTGCTGCACTCACACCCACCATCCAGACCACCCGTGTTCCGACTTTCATCCTGCTTTGCCCAAGAAAATACGCACGCTTTTGAACACCGCTATCAAATGTTGGAAACCTCTCAAACTACGGAAAAAAGGTTTTTGCCCGGTAGTCTTTCATTTCCACCGAAACGCGATCCTGCGTAGATGAGAACCTGAAACTCAGCGAGGGGTACCCAAACGCTGGCAATGCCATTTTCGCTCCTGTCAACCGGTAGGGTATCGGAGGGCGGCGCGCGGTGCTTTCTTCAACATTTATTGGGGGACGATGAAAAGCAGTCGCACGTTGCAGATTTCAGATTCGGTCTCATACGACGTTGGCGGAGGCTTCTCTGCTCCGGCTCCGTCATCCCGCTTCTGGATACCTTTTGGCAAGAGTTCTCCTTTTTTCCGCCGCGCTATGGTTAATTCATCATAACCGGAATTCAGAGAAAAAAAAAGGCACGGCGCGGCTCACAGGGGCAGGGTTGGTTCGAGACAGACCATGCCGGCCCACCAGGTCTTTCGAAAAAGATTTGACGCAAACCTTGATACTGCATGCGCGCAGGCAGCATCGAAAGAAAAATAAGGGCGAGAAATCCGCGACTACCGAGGGGTATAGGTATCTGTAAGACGCCTCGACACCGTTGAAACCTCTTGAGAATTCTACCGGCGATTGGGCATCCCATGCGTGCGTGCGTCACATTCGTGTTAGCGCACATGGGCACAGGGACCTTTGACGGCACCATATATGGAGCTCCATTTGAAAAACACACCTGCATCCCCCAGTTTCGTAAAAGAAAATGGAGACCGCCTGCCAACTAAGAGGATTCAGCTTGGAATGGTCTGTGCGGGTACCGCAGTGGCAACCTTTTTTTGTCTCACTGCGGGCCTCTCTCTCCCTTCGTTCTCCAAGCACGCTCCTCCATCTTGTGAAGCGAGCTTACCAGAACGCTGACACGCTCAGGACAAGTTTCATTGTCTTCGAAGACATCTTGGATGAACGAGGGTATGCGGATTTCCACCCACCAAACTCCACTGATCCATCTGATGCGTGTGATCCTCTTATGGAGGTCCAAGCAACACCTCAATGCCAGATTCAGCTGTAGTGAGGCTGTTGCTTAAGGCCAGTAAGCGTGACCCGAGTATCCAAACATCCCGGGTTTCATCATCCTCCGCTTTCATCCTTCGTGTCATTTTTTTCTGGTGTACGCAGTGCTTGTTCGCACTATACGTGAGAAGGCCAGTTCGTCTTCATTTGCTGGGGCTGTGCGCGCCGTAATGAGAAGGCCCATGAACGGTATCCAAAAAATCCAAAAGGCATTCGTCCACAATACTCCGGAAGATGGCAAAGCTAGCGAATAGCATTGTGCCTATAAGATGCCTCGACGCGATAAACCTCTCGCGAGTGCCCTCATATGGCTAAGGGTACATGTACACATGGTGGTTTTCGGCCACATGGAACTTTGATGGAAACATGCGTGTCCGGTTTTCATAGTTGAACTGCGGGAGTTCAACAACAATGGGCATGCCAGCGCGGGTTGCGGTTTCTAATATCTGACCCTTTGTCGCGAAGAGGTAGCATACTAAACCAGCAACGCTCTCATACGATCTTGAATCAGGGATCATCTTAAATGAAAGAAGGTGGGAAGAGGTCAACCGACCTCCTCCATCGACCTTTGTCCACTGGAACTGGGTTCTCAGCTTTTTTTGCGTTTTGCTGACTTTCGTCTAGTACGCGTCTGATTTTGAAATCATCCGGAATCGTAAAGCGGGGGACGAAATCACGGTAGCTTTTCAATTTGGCGTCATGTGCGGGCACTAAATAAGGGCCAGCTGCGATTTCTCTCACTCTTTCAGAGCGATTGTTTTTCATACCCACTCGCCAGTAAGTACGGTGTATGCGGCGGTAGTCACAAAAATGGTTTGGCCGCGAAGGTCGCACCATCACCAAGACTCCTCGCATGAAGGCTTTTTTTTGCGTGGAGCAAACGCGACGAAACTGCTTGAAAGACAAAAAAACTGCGGATTAAGATCAATAAGCGAACAGTTTCAATTGGCCGACTCGAACGCAACGGCCCGAAACTGTGGGTTGAGAACCCGGTGCACTACCAACAAATACCGCAAGGGCTGATGACACTTCTGGTGATGGTCATTGAATCTAGCGTCGAATTGAAAAAAGGCTGGCATCAAGATGTTCCGGAGTTCCAGGCCAAATCATCTGACTTCCTTCTTTCTTGGGCAACAAAAAACCCGTTGGAAGCGAACTTTCAATAATTCTGTCGCTTGGTCCCTGAACGGACCATAGGGTCGGTGTCATCACCATACTTTCACCAATTCTGTTGTTTTGTGGTGCCTTAATAAAAGCCTCTTCCCAAGATGTTTGCGTCTACGACGAAGCACACTTGATCTCAATTCTTTCGACCTGTGCGAGATCTCGCTGCTACTCCCCAACCCACCCATAAGGGCGACCAAGGATTTTGTTAAAAACATCCGCAAAGCGCACAAGATTGTCTAGTGACGCGGTTTGCGTGACTGGCATGGAGATTCGCCTCCTCAAAGACGCTCAACCATGACCCCTTCTTTTTCTGCCTTGGTTGATCTCTCACCGGGTTGGGTATGTGACCTTCCTTGTTTGCCCTGGTTAGAGTCGTCACATGGAGGTTTGAGGCCGAACGCAGGAATAAACCTTGAAACCTTGCCAATGGATGGATACCTTGGGGGGTATCCAGCAGCAACACGTTATTTGGGACCCCATATGACCTTCCTTCCTCTCCATACCAATTGGGTAATGGTAATATGGTTTAAAATGGAATGCGGAATTATCTACGTTTTCACAACATGCAACAGTGTACATATCAGAATAAACCCCAACTGGGGGAGCGGTGGCGGGGGCTGGTGGAAACGTGTCTGTGAATAAAAACCTGTCTGCAATAGTAACACATTCCGTCTGAGCCAGCAAGTTGCGTATTACTCGTACTAACTGTCGGAGAGTCTCTCTTTGACACTGAGGGGCCGGTGGAAACGCGGTTTCCGTAACCCCTGATTATGTAAAAAGCGCGGTTGGTTTTGAAGACATTCATGGACAGCGTCAGACCATCCAGCAATTTGCTGTAGGAGCAAATCCCACCTTTCTCATATTGTAGGCACCCGAGGACGCTTCTGCATATCTATTCCATCTCCTGTTCCCAACGGCAGAAGTAAGTGTTTCACCAACAACGCAAGTGTTGTCTCACATGTCCAGTAACAACGGACGTGTTTTGACTGACGCCCTCTGAAATGCCTCTTCGACCTCTTTTCGGAGTATTTCCCAGCGAAGGCGGCTTCACTCATGTGAAAGACGACGTGAAGGCTCTCCTCAACCTAAGTCAGTCTCTGGGAAACCATCGCTGGACTCGATTGGACGCCTTTAGCGGTAATCCTGACCTATTCAATGACGAAAGAGCCGACGAGCTGTGTGCTGACCGCAACGTCCTTGCTACATCTGCCGTTCTCTTTTGCAACAATTTTGAGTATGCATTTTCAGCGTCAGATACCCTTTTCCTCCTATATTTTCTCGGCCATGAGGAAGGCCGTGAACTTTTATTTCCTGCTTGGGGAAACAAACGAATTTCAATTGAAGAAATTGTACGCCGATTCGAAACTCGCCTCCGAGAATCGCAGAAGTCAAATATGCACTTGATTGTCATTGCTGATGCCTGTTACTCGGGTAACCTTGTGGACTACATCGAACAGCTCAACGACCCTGCAAACGAAGAAGCCAAAGAACTACGTAAACTGCTTGACGAAAAAAATTCAAGCCTGGCGGTCCAGGCATCCACTGCGCGTCGGCAGCCGGCATTGGGAGGCGTATTCACACCCTGGTACTGTGAATATCTCATCAACGAAGTTCTCAACAAAAATGGAAGTTCTGCAGTGCGCTCGAAAGCAACAACGGAAAGAAGTGGCAGCCTGATGAGCACAAAGCTATATATCACTTCTCAGTATGCCCATTATTCAGCAATTGGCAAGTTTCCGGAAGGTTTCAAATGGCTTCTTACACGTGACCTTGTACCTGTGGAGGCACGGATATGTGAAGAAGAAGACGCTCGAGGGGCCAAGGAAAAGAGGGCCAAGGAAAAGCCTTTTGCTGCCCAGGTAGACGTACACGATATCAAGCTCGGTTGCGTCCAAGGCCAACCGGAGCTCTTTGCCCATTGCACGTGTCCACCCAAATCTCCAGGGGAAAAGGAATCAGAATTCATCCTTCATATCCACGGCGCAGTAAATGCAGCCCGGAAGAAAGTTGAATTGGATGTCAGGGATGGCCGGAGCAGCCGGCGACCACCAGCTCAGGCAGTTGAGCTCAAGCGATGGTTGTGGCTCAATTCTCCCAAAAATGTTTCGGCGGACACCGTGCCCGAAGATCTTCAGGCACAGAATGTAGAAACAGAAGCGGGGTGTATAACATTTGAATCATACATACTGGACATGATGGATGAAGCGTATGTCCGCTTTGGGAACCATCTCTTTGTGAGAAACCGCAAATGGGTGTACGAGATGTCCGATACCTCTGAGGAAAAGGTAACGGATCCAAACGACCCAATTGTGAAAGCAGTCTGGAATAAATCCAGGGCATTATTTGATGAATGGAAAGACGATTCGCTGAAAGGCAAGAAGTTGATTTACTTGAACGAAGGCACTGGCAACGAGCAACGTCCTGCCAAACACCCGGTCGCTCTGAAAACCTTGGATTGGGACAACTGTGATCACTGGCGAATGATCTGCTCAATTAACGTTTCGCTCCGGAGTCACAATGTGCCCGGTAGATCGACAACGGACAGCACTGGCAATCCTGACCTTCGCGCACTTATTCCGTGTCCGTCCCCAAGCGCCGCTAGCACCGGCTGCGGGCATTCAAGTTTCAAGGATTGTGCTACAGCTATTCATGAAACAAGTGACAAGCTCAAAGGATGTCCCTCATACTCTTCTCGTGTGGCCGTGTGTCTTCATTATCATCTGAAAACGTATCTATATCATCCTCCCGGGGATTTGATTAAAAAATATCGTAGCCGTTCCGAAGGCCACTGGGATAGGTTGCATCAATGCGCACATCGTCTTTTAACACAATGGCATCCCCAGACCTCGGGCGTCGGTACCACTCAAAAGCGGCCACGAGTTAATGAAACATCTGCTTCAGTCGCTAATGATGGGACTGACAATGAGAGTCAGCAAGAAAGTGCACCGAGGAAAGTCCAGAGGACGGAGAAGGACGTGGACTCCCAATTCGGGTCCTTTCCTGATGAACCGGTACCTGCTCATGGGGATCTCAATGTTCCAACAAGGAGTGCGAGTGGAAGCCCATCAGACCATGATGCCAGGTTTGTTTGAGTACTCATATTGATAAAATGTCGCTGACTATCAGTTTAACTCCGACTCAACAATCAGTAAATTCGACAAGGGGACCGACATGAAGGCGTTTACCCAAGATGATTTCGTCTCCATTAATGCCGCTGTTAAACTCTTGACTGTGTTTAACAAAATTGAAGCGTCGTTGGATTGAGGATACACTCCGGTTGCGACACCCGTTGAGACAATTCAGATTTCCACTTCATAGCTGGTTGGAAGTAAAACACTCGTTCTCATGGCTCACTCAAGCAGACCATAATTAGTGGGGCGTTGTTGGGCAATGTTTGGGACGTACATATACAATTTAGAACGCCGTTTAAAAGCGATACCTAATGTGAGGTGCTGCGTCGGCATTCAAGAAGATTTAGGGTTTGCTAAATCGCAAGGACGGTTGGTTTTGACGGAATGCGCGCGCAGTGTCGAGTCGTTTCATGCCCAATGAACGGTGTCCAAAAATATCCGCAAAGGTCCCAAAGCCATGCATCCCATACAGAGGCCAGCACGTCTCAAAGTGTACTTGGCCGCACGTAGTGCTGAAAAAGTTCCGAAATATTAAAAAAGAATAACCCACACGGTCTGCGCTGAATACCGATCCCACCAACCAGCCGGTTTAGGCCAGTTGTTTATAGCAAACTGGTATGTCGTCTAGCTGATTGCCATTTTCCTCGGACTGGGGGCACGTTCGTCTGAATGGGTCGTGAGGCCAAACACAGACAATCAGCGCTAAAACAGTGTGATGGACGGATGGACAACTGGATACATAATGTATCCCATTTCCTTTGGAGGTGATAGAGTGTTTTTTTGGGGCGACGCTTTTTGTGCCCCTTGCATTGTTGGTTACCGGAGGTGCGGTTCCCGGGCCGGACAAAGTTTGCCCTTTCGAAACAGAATGGGGTTTCTACTTGGCGCAGAAGACGAGGAAGAAAGCGTTTCGCCCCCGACTAAATGCCAGATTGTTTTTTAGCACTTCTGTCTTTTGCATGGTTTGCTTGCTTGCGAGGAATAGGTGTGTCAAACCGCCAAAACCGTACGTTTGTAGATACTGTGGGCCGGTATCCAGCTATTTGGCGCAGTTTCTGGCGGCACGCGTCCTTGTTTCGCGATCGCGATACTTTCCACAGGTCGCAGTTATTCTGGAAGGAATATATGAGTTGACCTGGAATGAGACCCGAAACCTATGCTGCTTCCGGCGCAAAAAAATGAGCATTATCCCTACATCATTCGTTGTGGTTCCCACACTGAGGAGTCGTGACCGAGTAAGAGTCCATCACTGTACATCTTCATGATTATCTGCCAAATATGGGGCAGGCAGCACTAGTCCAGTTAGTCTCCAGTCGATCAGCAACCCCGGCTCCGGCAGCAACGGTGGTTGAAAGTGTTCCCGTCTGCGCGTGCGAGATCCGGAAAATGGCATTCGTTTAGCATTGGCTCCTATCATCGTGTTTACCAAACACCATCACGGGGAGTTTTATTTTGATTGCTGGAGAAAAGCATCTGCGAGGAAGCACATTTTGCTTAGCAAGGGCTCCCCGTGTTGATTGGGCCCTGCAATTCTGAATCCCAAATGTCCCTTTTTTGTCTTCCGTCCCTTTCTCTCGTTGCCACTGGAGGGGGCCACGTCTGAATCACAGGACAGGTTAACACCATTTCCTTTCCGTTAGTATGAAATTGACGAACATGAATGCAAATCAGTGTTAAAAGAGAAGCAGCTTGGAGTCGAGTTCCGAGCCTCTCACTATCCCTCTTTCTCCCCTTTTTTTTGGTATCAATGCCACGCAATGCCTGGTAAAATAGTACACTCTTGATGATCTCGCAAAAGGCTCTTCCTTTCTGCTGAAAACCCAACTGATCTGCCTATGGTGTGATCAGTGGATTCAGGTTTACATTTACGCTTGTTTGCCCACATCCATACCTTAGTGCATGGTTGTAACTGAAGATGTACGAGTGCAGAACGCAGAACACGTTAATATCAAACGTGGAAGGAGACGCAGTGGACGTAGACCACATGACACTGTTCACCAGGTCTGATTCGCGCAGCGGCACGGTGTAGCATTATCCTGCAAGCGCACCTACTTCAAATGGCAAACGGTGGGGCGCCTGCAATACTTTCCTTTATGCCCAAGGTTATCTTGTTTTTTTTTCTCTCGTCCCATTCCAGTTGATGCGTTTGAGGTCAAAAGGCAGAAAGGCCATCGCATTTACAAAGGACGAGGTGCAGGCGTAAATCCCCTGCAGTTGGTGTCAATCTGAATAGACTCCACCTTACGCTTTCGGAGGATAGTGAAGCCCTCAAACCTCCCGTATGACTGTTAGAATGTAGTTACTCCTTTTTTGCCCGTGCCCACCGCGCCAAAAGCATTATCTCTCTCCGGGAGATAAACATGCTGTCACGATTTATACAGGCCAGTGTGCCGGAATGACGGGCTGCACCAGTTGAAACATGATCGAAACCCGCGCTGCCGGCCTCGGACATTGTCACGACGCCGCCCGGAACTAACTCTGTCGGCAGGGTTAGGCCCTCCAGAGCCAACGGCACTCACTCACAGACAACAGTCATCATGCGCGCAGAAATGAGGGCACGAAAGACGTGTTTGCCGGGGTAACGTATCTTGCGGAACAGGGACGTTTGGGCCCCATATTGCGGATTCGTACTCATATTTTTGAATTTTTTGTGGCGCTTTGTTGCGTGCGCAAACCACATTTGCGGAACAAAACGCGCAGGTGGTGGCATTTGCATCAGGAAAAGCGCAGTTTGTTGGCAGAAGATGCGGGTCAGGTCTCACCTTGGATTGACTGCGCCCGCAGTGTTCGGTACGAATGCGACTGAGTCGTTCTTTTTTTTTGCACCCTTCCCGTTACATTTCTAAGTTAAAAGACCGGCGTTGTACCTACCGGCGTGCGGCATGGTTGTTGAGTTATCAGATATTATGCGTTTCAAAGGAAATAAGACGAGTTGTTCAGGATGCCGGCTCAGCTATCAAAATGGGATTCATCCCTTGGCTGCGCCCGCAATCCACCAAATCCGCAAGAGCGCTTTTTTTGCCATGTTTGGTCCCACTTTGTTTCTTTGTTGCTGTCAGCAAAAAATGTGCGTACGCGGCAACTACTGGAACGCCATATGCGATGAAACTTGTGAGGAGTTTCGAAAGCAATCATTTGGGTACCCGCACTTGTTGACGCGTGCCAAGGCGGTTTGGGCAGTTTATTCATTTTGCAGCCTCTGTGGTCGAGGTTCTTGGCGACGGATCGTAAAATGTCAGGGACTATAGGCATGGCAATAACCGCTGGTACCGGATTGCATGCACACTTTGCATGGTCTAGGAATCTCATGCTGACGCCGGCACTCTGTGAACCACCGTTTCGCCTTGGTGGACCCAAACGAAGATTCGGATCGTCGCGTATTATTTTTGTTGCGTACCACACCCACCGCTTTTGCCAATTCATTTTCACATTCAAAATGACACCGCATGCGTTGAACCCCTATCGCACGTGTGTCATTGTATTTGCCGCCTCTCGCGCGCATTGAAGAACACGCAATCGGGTTTGGCTGGTCGATCAACGCCCTTTGAATGTACATCACCTGATTTGATGCATTATTTTTTTCCCGCGCACTTTCCCAGCTTTGAATGCTTCTGCTACCGACATTGGGTCAGCAGAACCAAATTCCTGCCCAGGGGAAAGCGGACTAAAGGGCAACGGAACCAGTGAAGGCGACATCCTTCCGTTACATCATGGCCTCATCATCAAGGTTTTTTTTGCTGTACTCTACCGCATTTCTTCACCATTCCTATCTTAACACGACGTAAACATATGCGTGCGTGCAATCCCTGAACGAACGGAAGCGCGTTTCCACAAATACGCGGTGGTGTGGAGTGATCCCTTCTAACGCCCGCAGTGCTTCACCCCATCACGACAGACGGGGCATGTCGTGGAAGCGACCACAATGTTAGTTTTCACAAATGCAGTATGCGGGGTGGTGTCTCCACTTGTAGACTATCCGCAATAGCTCCTCCATCTCGCTGTTTTTTTCAGCTCCCTTTTGTTGCGGTTCATTCAGCGGGAACCAATGCAACGTAGACATGGCAGAATACACCCACCTTACATTGGCACCGGCCAAATTCGAGTTTCCCATACTTCCTATGCCGAATTTTGTAATGAGCGCGAAAAAAGTTATGCCCGCCATGCTGGTTCAATTCAGACAGAAACTGCGCCCGCAGTCTCCTCGGTTTTGCAAAGTGCGGTTCCGACTATCCGCTTCCGTTTCCAACCAAGAACAACAAGTCGGTACTCAAACTCATTTCGAATTGAGGGCAGGAAAAAAAATTGGGGGTTATGTTGCTTTCGAGTGAACCGAGGAGGCTACCATCCCCACGGTTTTCATGCGCCATGAACAATTTGAACATGCATCGTTTTGGGGGTTGCCGAAGGACACATATATGATCCGCATTTCGTATCGAACGTTGTTTGACATTTACGCGGGCGCGCATGCCCGTCCCGGGCTTCTCCCACACGCAGCTCCACGCTTGATGTGGTTGCTGCTGCAGGACAGTGTAGAGCCAGGCGACTCGGCAAGTGGCGGCATTGGCGGCGATATATTCCACTTCGACGGTCGAGTGGGCCATGAGGGATTGTTTTTGTGACCTCCAATTGATACGACTTTTTTTTTGTCCATCACCCTTATACCCCCTGTTCAATTACGGCGCCCAGCAGCGAGGATTACTGAGAACGACTGCAGGTGTGGGAGGTAGGTCAACCCAATATATCAACGATTGCCGCATCTTGTGGAGTGTGGGGTTTGGTCTCAAACCGCTGACCACGCGTCAGTTGTACCTCAAGCTTTTTTTGCCTACCATTCATGTATGTGATGGGAATACATTAGGACCATCTGGGCACAAGGCCTGTGGATTCGAGCGAAAGCTACTATGCCGAAACCCGAAGTCAGTTCTCACACGTAACTGTGCGCGGGTGGGCGTGTCCGTTTGCGGGCTGCGCCCGCAGTATTTCTCTACCCTTCTGATATTTCTTTCCGCTCCCCTTCTGCTCGCTTGTGTATTAGCATTATCGGGAGACAACGTAAGGGCGGACGTGGCAGAAAATGGACAACTGGGACGCAAGTTTGGATTCTCGCAGTCCATAGCCGCAGCCCGGGACGGAAATGCCTCCAGTTGTTCCCGTTCCCTACAGCCCTACAGCACGGAAACGGCACAAAAAAGGTCTGGGGTGCTCCTTTTTTGGCCCCGCCCACATCTCCTTTTCAAAGCCTGGCCTTGACAAAGCTCAACGACGCACCGTTTGTGGTCCCCCTGCCTTGAAATTTAAGTGGCGCGTAAAACGGGTCTCCCCGTTCTCATATATCGGAGATACGGTGCAATCCTCAGACCCATTCACTGTCCCAGAACGCGGGATTAGCAGGTGCTAAATTCATTTGATGTGTGCGTACAACCCCTATAATGACGCTTCCATCTTTTTTTCGCGCATGACCGGGTTTGTTTCGCTTAGCCCGTGCGCCTGTACATGACGCACGCACGCATCTTCTTCATAAAAGTAAAGAAAGCAAATACAGTAGAAAGGGTATTGCAACGGTGGGTTTGCAATAATGGTCAGGTGCGGGCTTCATCCTTTGTGTTGAACTTGGTCACGGTTGCCACCCAGAACAATGGACCTGAGAGCAACTGCGTGAACCCACTCGAGGGCTGCGGTGAGACACGGGTTCAATTTACCGCCATCGTTGTTCGGGGGGAATTAAGGCCACTTTTTTGGCTCATTTTTTGCCTCATGGGTCCCTTCACTTCATTCTGCCGCCATGGGCCGGTGGGCCGTTGAATGATTCAATGGAAGAGAGGAGTCTTTGGGGTGGGAACCTAGCTGGAACGATCTTCTTGCAATGTTCATACCCTTATATGCCATAGGACTAGAGATATGTCGACGAAGAAAGTTATGTTTCCCCGCGTGGCTGTAATTTGGATTCTCGTTTCAAAACAAGGCAAAGCTCTCTTATCTAAATACTGTATGTACTGCATTACCCTTTTCTTTGCGAAACGGAATAGAGCAGCGAAAACAGATAGACATACCCCAACCACGCGCAACCACCCTCATCGTACCAAAAAAATACTTCGCCGTCAGATTTGGCTTAGTTTGTGTGGGCCATGTATTTGAGCCCATGGGGGCATCGTTGGTCATCATCCGGCGGACGGGTCGATGCGGCATAAAGCAAGCGGTTAACGTAAAACATAACGGGGCGCTGCGAGCGGAACGATGCGCAAAGGGTCAATCTTGTGGATTAGAAGAACTTACATGAGTGGAGCGGAGGCGCAGTGCACTTGATGGAGGCATGCGCCCCAATGATGAAGTGGAGGTAAAGAGGGTTCAAAGTACATGACCCAGAAAAAGGCTATCTGAGGGGTTTTGCTTTTTTCAGGCGTGTAACTGACCGGCGGGAGGTCCGGCTTCTTTAATGGTACGCCATGGTTTGTTTAGCGTTGTTTTGTGCCGTTTACTCAGACATGGAACCAATGTCGAGCAAGGATTAAGACGATTCGCAACCTACCAACCGCAACGTCCCCTATGATGAATATGGCAGGTTTAAGGGGTTCAAAGTACATGACCCAAATTTGGGCTAGGACTGAGAGGACGTTTGCCTTCGTTTTTTTTTCTCCATCCTCGCCATTTCTCAAAAAAATGTTTTGGGATTGACAAACCCAGGAGAGTCCGCATTGTGTACAGTACGACGACCGATGCATTGGAAGTGGTAAACACCGGAGGCCACTATGCGTAAATATGCATGAAGTACCCCACAGCATCTCTGCACATGACGATGGCGTTTTAACACTCCGCGGGACTACAGGGACCCCAGGATTTCTCCTCATTATTTCAACAGAAAACCCCCGCTTTCGAAAAAAAAAATTTACAATATCTCCTTAATCCTTTCATTATCCGGCCGTCCAATCCTCGCCTGACCCGTCTTCCAATTCACGACGATGGGTCTTTGCATCACGGCCGGTTCAGCTGCGATCCTTGCCACCACCGCGTCCACAGTCGACAGGTTCTCGTTGTTGACGCGCACAATGTCTTGGTGGGTATATCCAGCGTCGAGGAGCATGGATACGACCTTGTGGAGTGTTTCGGGGGGAGGTGTGGAGTGAATGTAGTCGACTATTTCTGGGTTTACTTTTGCGTCGTCGTTGAGGAATGCGAGGGTTCCGCGCGACTTTGAGCAGGCTGAGTTGTGGTATATGGTGAGAGGGGATGACATTGCTTTTGTAGTTGTTGTGCGTGTAGCGCGGAGAGTAGTACGTGTGAGGAGCCCGTTGTTTCGAAGGAAGAAGCGCGGTGAGAACATGGAGCGAGAAACGAAGGACTCTCCTTTGTGTGATGCTTTGGAGTTCGATGTTATTCACGTTATGAGCATAATTTGCCATAAAGTCAATGTATAAGTGATATGATCACTGATCGGGTGAATTTGACAAACGTGGGGATGAGGGGTTAATTAGATGAGGTGATTTGTGTTCCAATTTCAAATCGGAACAGAAAAAGACGCGACTTGAAAAAGAGAGACGCGAACTGCGACAAAACTACAAAACGTCGCGTCAACAAACGGAAACCCCCTTTATATCCACTTACATATTCACACCGCCATTTTATTACTCCGACCCCGCCTTGCGCAATGGCTGTAGTTCAAATACAGGCTCAACCAAACGTCCCGCAACGGACAAGGTCATCCCAAATGAGCGCAACCTCTGGTGCGGCCGGCCATCCGCTGGCATCCTTCAAACACATCGTCCTTTCAACCAGTAACCTCGCCCGATCCAGCGCTTCACGGCTTACCTTCGCGCCGACATCCCGGGACGAGGTGGGTGTGCAAATTTCTTTGTAGTAGTAGAAAATTTGGCAATGTCTTAGATCACCTTGTATTTACGTATTCATCACCGATCACTCTGCTATTTTCGAATACGATAGCTAGTAGCGTCGATTACCGATACACTACTGTCAACATCCTCTGATTTCGAGTTTGATGCCGTCGACGCGGCTGCGCTACGAGGACGAGGAACTGGAGGCGATGTCTTGGAAATTGGAGAAACAGACTTTGTCGATGCAGATGAAGATCGTGACGATCTGCACATTGCTGGTGCGTGTCGTTGAGTCTGTGAAATGGTGGTTGGAATATGGGATTACGAGGGAGGGAGGGATGCGCGAGCAAAAGCCAATTTCTGGACAGACTCGAGGTGGCGTCGGTGAGCGAACACTACCGGCATTGGCCCTCGCATTTACCCGTGCGTTGGTTTGGCTTATGCATTTGCATCCGTAAATGCTTGGATTTCTTTGATGCGAATTCGAGAGGTGCCTCGAGAACGAGGGGTTGATGCGCGAAGGCAAAAGGCGGGAGTCGGGTAATAAAGTTTCATGGGAAACATCAACTAATCAACCATCTTCCTTCCTTCCTCTCCCACAGTCAAACTCTTCATCCCCCGCACTCCCTCCCCCACTTACCTCACCCAACTCCACCACTACCTCACCACCCACCTCAACACCACCACCATCGACTCCCTGACACTACAATGGACCCACCGTACATCAGAAACGTCCGACGCGTCCACATCCCTCGCGAAACTGGTACCGCTGTGGCGGGAATTGGAAAACGCCGTGCGGCAGGGGTGGGTGAAGGAGTTGGGTGTGGCGGGGATGTCGGGTGAGGAGGTTGAGGCGTGGTGTGGAATGGTTGAGGTAAGCGTGGCCGATTCCCTCCGTTCTCCCTCTTCATTTTGCTTCCGGTTCCTTTCCTTACCCGTGCCTTCAACCTTTCAGATCAAACCCACCCGTGTCGAATTCCCCGCCTCCACC